>VZUA01086311.1:0-11765 GCA_013401035.1 Horornis vulcanius
TGGTGGAAGGTACAAGAGTCTTGAGATCTGCAAAATTTTCTTATTTTGGCTACTAGTGGCCCGAGTCTTGTTATTTCTTCAAGTGTTTTCTGTGTCATACCAGGCACGTGAAAAACCACTCCATGTACAGAAGTGCATGGTTTAAGTAAGGAGTCAGTTCACCTTAACCTCCTATTTAAATGAAAAAGGCATTTAAGAAGGGAACTGCACAAAGCAACCTTAAAAGAAAAGAGCACCATCCAACCAAAAATCTGGCACACCTTTGAAAAAGCACTGCAAGCACTTACACACCCCAAGGCAGAGTGGAAAATTTAACTGATTTTGAAGTTTATGCTGTTTAAGGTATTTAACATTTTTTAAGTACTCACAGTGGTTTTTAGAGTGATGTAAGGATCATTTTCATTGCTCCCATATACTGCCAGAGTAGCCAAGGAGTCTCCAAGTTTTAAATCACCTAGATGGGAATTTCAGAACACTTTTATATATGTCTGTAACAGGCAAAGTTACAAATTCTGTACCAATACCTGTATTGTCTATACAGCAAAATATCAAGAGTGGGCGAAATGAACTTCCAAGTTCCAAACATAAACACCTCAGCAAGACAAACTGCTTAGTGCTTTCAGGGACTTCTGCTGCTCTGCTCCAGCACTACAGCAGCCAGAGTGACAACCTTTCCAACATCCTCTTGGTCCTAGTGTTAGCAAGGGGAACACTGAACTGCTTCCCTCACTAAATGACTTCCCAAAATGGAACAAACAAATCAATAAAACTGTGAATTTCCAGGATCTGAAACTTAACAGTTAAGTTAGGATAGCCTTAGGATATAAAGTCTTAAGTACAACAAGAAGTGGAAAGTTTTTAATTTACACTGCATATCTGACACACAAATTTTTCTTACCCGTGTATTCCTCTTCATCGTAATTATCCAAATCATATTCATCCAGTTCATGATCAGACAGCTCTTCATTGTTTTGGGAAGACTTGGTGCTGCTGCCAGGCACGGGTGCATTTGTGTCACCTGCTGTCTGGCCTTCATCACTGCCACCAGCACCATCGCTGTGGAAAGATACACAGCCCTGAGAAACACAGGCAGACACAGAGAACACTTCCAGGGACTCCTGGAGAGATTTCAGCACACAGTCCCAGCTGCTGACATGGCTTTATGCCAATAATATCGAAATCCATTCACTCCTATTAGAGCCTCTCCTAAAATACAAGGCCTCTATAATTCTCAGGCTTTCAGAGAAAGATTTTCCTTGAAAGTTTTCATGATAAAACATGGCATAAGTTTTCCTCAACAAGGTAAACTGTCTGTCCAAGTCCCTTTCTCTTACCCTTTTTTTGTGGACACAATGCTCTTAACCTCACTTCTGTGCATTCACATGTGTCCATGTCATTCCTTCCTTTCTTTTCCCCACTCAGAGGCACAGTCATGTGTGAGATTTCCCACATTTATTCAAGCTTTTAAAGGCCTTATTTTCCTCATACTTCCCATCCTTAAGCAAAGTAAAATTAACATAGATTTCATCAGGTAAGGTCACACTGTGGATTTCTCTCATGGGGTAAACTATGCAACATCTAGAAAATTCAGAACTTTGTGGCATCAATTCTGCATGCAAGGAAATGCACATTAAACACTGGCTGAGAAGATGACATTCAAGGTGTCCCAAACGGAGCATGCTCCAAAGAAACTCATCCCTGCTCAACACACTGTATTTCTGTCCTTCTGTGTGCAAAATTCCCAAGCAACAATGAGCCAAGGTGGTTGTGGTTCTCAGATACAGTTTCTAAATTAAATATCAGAAACCTAATTTTTCTATTTTGGTCAGTAAAATAAACACTTTATATTAACAAAATAAGTAGAAACAAGTAACAACATAAATAAAGTAATTAAATCCGAGTTCAATTTGTGATCTTTGCACAAGCAAAAAAAGTGAGGTGTTGCAATAAATTCTACAAAGTACAACAAATTATAAATAGATCAGCTGTTTCAGATGGTCTTCATACTTCCATCCTGAAGTTTTATAGAATGCATAAAAAGCAGCACCTCAAATCTTTCCATGCTTTTGAAATTGCAAGAGAAAGGAAATCACTCAGAAAACCAAAAGTTTACACATAGAAAGGGGAAACAAATAACTCCACGGAAAACAGGAACATTAATCAGTTAAGAAATTAACATGATGTGAGAAACTTCCAACTGTTTAAGATTATTTTGGAACCATTAAATAATCAAAACCAGGAAAAACAGAATAAAATACATCCTGGGATGTTATGCTCTGTTCAGCAGCAGTGTCACTGATGCATCCAACAGAACGGGGTGGATGATACACATCCAACTATAAAAACTTTTTCTGCTACCTCTTGTGTCTGTTCAGCCACACACACCGTGGCACAACCACAAACACAGCTGAAACACTCAGAAGCCTAAATCTATGAAGAGATCTAACAGAAAATGGGCAGAAAATAGAATAAGACCTCAATTCCCCATATTTTCTAGACAAAAGAGACTTCTCTTTCTTGTCTTCTATTGTGTTTCCTAAATACATCACTTCTTATATTAGTTCCGTAAATACATTTTTCTTAAAAGCAGAGTGACAAAACTCAACACTCGGGGAGAGTTATGATGTCTCCAGTTCCACTGTGAACCATAAATACAACCCTGAATGATGTTTTGCCTTTTTTACCGAAGCATGAACACCACGTCACTCTGATCTCCACTGTGCTCTCCAGACCTAGACTGTTCTGTTCCACCCTCGGCATCACTATTTCCCAGTCAGTTTAGGACTCCCATCTCGGTTTCCCACATGTCGAAACCCCCACAGTTGCAAACGCAGCGCCTTAATTCTCACTGTAGGCGGGAATAGGAGCTGCAGAGAGCGCCAGGTCCCGCAGTGCCCGTCCAGCCTGACAGCCCGCCGTGACAACTGAGGAACCACACGGGAACGCAGCCGCGCTGTCACGTCCACGACGGCAGCAGGATCTACTCCATCCGATGTTCCTCCCGGACGCCAGGCTGCCTCGGCACGGTGCTTGCAGGAGCCGTGCTGGCTGCTGCCGCTCTCCGCTCCTCGCAGCTGCTCCCCGGGCCGGCCCTGCAACTCCCGGGCAGCCCCTCCCCGGTGCCCGGGTCGCCCCCTCCCCGGCTCTCTGAGCGGCGGGCCCGACGGGCTGCAGCCGCGTCCCGAGCAGAGCCCGGGAGTCGCAGCGAGTCCCTCCCGCTGCCCCGGCTCACCCCAGCCTGTCCTGCGCCTCCTCGATGAGACCCTTCAGCTCCTCCTCGCTGAGCTGCACCTGCGGGGCGGACACAGAGGGGTGAGGGCGGCGGCGGGGGCGGGCGGGGGTCCCTCAGCGCGATCCCCGCCCCGGCCCCACCTTGTCGGGCGTCTCCTTGGCCACGCCGCGCCGCACCCAGGCGGCGCAGGGCACCGGGCAGCTCATGGCGGCACCGCCACCACCACAGCCACCGCCACACGTGCGAGCGGCCGGGCGCGCCCCAGTGACGTCACACGAGGAGGGGCCAACCACGACCCGAGGACCGGGAGGGGGCGGGCAGTGTTGTGTGACGTCATCCACGCGCGCCGGGGCAGGGGCGCGGCCACGAGAGATGGGCGCGCCCTGGAAGGGCGGGGCGGGGCGGGGTCGGGCGCTGTCGCCTCACGGGGCAACGGGCGCTGGGCGTGCCCCGTCTCCGGGATTTGTGCAAAACCCCGGGATCAGTGAAGTTGGAATAAACCCTCTGAGATCACCGAGTCCAACCTTGAAGTGCTCCTCTCCCCACGCTGGGTCACGGCCTCCCTAACGCGCTGGGAGAGACCTGCCCTGCCCTACTGAAAAATCCCGGCGGCAATCCACCGAAATTAGAAGTTTAGAAAGGCTTTTTTTGTTGTTGTTGTTGGTCCCTACATTTTATCCAAGGAAAAGAAACCAGTGCACAGAGTCAATGGCAACAGGGAGGTGCAGAGAATTGTGAGGGTCTGGCGTCTCCACAGGAGCAGCTGCTTTCTGCTCTTCTACACGAGCTAACTCATTAAGTCAGAGGAAATGGATTAAATGCCAGCTGGAATGTACAGGAAGGTACTCTCTTACTAATAAGCAGAAATCACTGCTGTTCCCATCACTGGAATCTTAATTCAGTGCAAAGTACAGGGATGGGAAACTGAGGAAGGGGAACGAGCACTTCTCACCTCAGTAACCCAACTGAAGCTTGGCAGAAAAAATGGCCTCGTTATTCCATCCCCAACACCACCGTGGCATTTTCATTATTTTTTTATCCTGGTTCTTCTGTGGTTCTGGCATGAGAGAGAAAATAAAACCTACAAAATCTCTTCACTTCCCTCTTTATTTCAACAATATGCCGTGTTTTGTCTTAATGTAGATATAAACATACTAAGGCAGAAGTTGGATACTTCTACCTCTTACTTGTAGTAACCTCTGACATGGACATCCTGGTCCTACCTGCAATCCTGCATTTTGGTATGCTTGCATTTTTTCTGGGCTTTGCTGGCCATCTTCTTTCAACAGTGTTCAAGAAATCCTTCTTGTCCTCCTCTGCATGAATCAGGCACAGTTTGACCTTCAGTCTTCCTCCAGATTGTGTGGGAAGTTTTGTGAAAGTGGCTGCTATTCTCAAAGGACAGGCAGAGGGGAGTGTTAGGCAGCCAAGAGTAAGAAAGCCAGGTTACTTTCCCGTGACTGTGGTTCCTGGATACTTGGGGGTATTTGGGGGATATTTTTCAGATGTATACATTTACAGTGTGGAGGTTTGCAGAACAAAGTGGAGCCAGGCTTGTTTTTACTGAAGCCATACTCGGAGGGGGCACACAAGCTCTACCTTCTGTCCCACTGTGTACATAATCACAAGATAGCAGAGCACTGTGGGGAGGCTCAACAGCAGAAGTACCAAAGACAAGACAGCTGGAAAAGGAGGAAGGAAGGAAAACAGGTAGCAATTGTGCACAATGGATATTATAGCTTAGAGAACTGCAGTTAGTAGTAATGATTCTTCTTCTGAGATCCAGTCCATAAATGCTGGGTGATTCCAGTAACTCTCTCTGTCATACACTTGCTGGGGATGTGCAACTGTGGTGGGTTTTTTGTTTGTTTTTAAAAAGAAAGGCCATTCTGTTAAATATGCTAGTGTTCCACAGTGGCTTGACAATCACAGAAATGTGTCTGAAAGGATGGTGACCCAGGCAGGAAACTCCCTGCAGATGGAAGTTGCACACCCACACCAAGGAATCCCCCAGGATGATTTATGGGACATTACACACCAATAAAAAATGGTCTTCTTGGTATTCAGCATCCAAAGATGGCTCAGCCACAGAGATGGGAAGATTAGCAAACAAAGCAGATGTTAATTTCTTCATTTGGATGGAATTCTGCCACCACTGGAGGAATTTTGGGACAAGCCCAAAGAGCTGTCCTAATTGGGAATAAGGCTGTACAGCTGACAGAAGTGTCTGAATCTTTGCTAGATGGAAAAAAATGGCCATGGAGAAAGGTTTGTGCAACAGCAGACAAGGACTCAAACAGCTGTCCCAGGAAGGGTGTGAGGACCAAGCTCAGATCCTGTGGAAATAAAATAATTGTCATCAGACATTTTCATGACACAGCCTGTTCTGGACTGGCCTTGGGCCTTTCTTAAAAAGGATCTCCTGAAAGGATTCAGCTCCACTCCGCTGGCCCCAGTCAGAGGTCAGACACAGCAGTGCCTGAGTCTCTTAGACCCATTTCTAAATCTCTGATGAGGAGAGCTGAGATTCTTTTTATCCCCATGAACATCCATAAAGGAAGGCAAGACTTGACAATAGCAATTTTCATTTTCAGTTTAGTCACTGATTCTGGTGTCAGGAATTTCTGCCTGTCTGAAGTGAAAAGCACTAAAACATTGTCCCTGTTTCTAGATCCATATTTGACCTATCCCTACTGCTTTTCACCCAAGGATGCAAGTGCTGGATAAAAGCAAGCTTCTGTTCTGGAGTGGATATGCCAGGTAAAGAAAGGGGATCAGTAGGGAAAAAAACAATGACTTCTTGAAAGGGAAGGTTCAACTTTTTTTTTAGGGGACATGTTAAGGTGCCCAGAGGGCACCCAGAGTATTCTTCTTCAAATGAAGTCAGATGGAAGAGAGGAGACCTGGCTGATGAAGTGATGTTGAAGTAGCTGGTTCCACTAGGCTCTCCAATAACTACTGGAAAACTTTAAGAGATCCAGTGTCACAAGACTCTGCAGAGACCTTGATATACCTTGAGTCATGAAACTCTCAGAGACATTGTAAACATCTCTAGTATAAAGCTGGAAGGTACTGCAAGGCCAGGAAAAGATTCATTGTGCAAATCATACAGGCTGTCGGCAAGAAAACAAAGGGGATTTTATGTGTTTCAGAAGTTATACTGTAGGTTTGCAGCTGTGGTTAAGTTGACCTCTTCAGATGAAAAAAAGGAAAAAGTGATCAATACACTGGCATCTCAGATTATTTTTTTCCTATTTTATAAATGAACTGCAATATACCAGTGTTGTGTCCCAGGGATGCTAAACAGCTACAAGCAGTCACATAATCAAGAAATCCTCTAACTTAGGAAAGAAATAAAGGAGTACTTAAGAGTGACTTTGAAATGCCAATGGCAGCCATCTAAGTCCTCAAGGTTATCTTT
Source organism: Horornis vulcanius (assembly GCA_013401035.1). NCBI lineage: Eukaryota > Metazoa > Chordata > Aves > Passeriformes > Scotocercidae > Horornis > Horornis vulcanius. Next base: position 6,654 of record VZUA01086311.1, read on the forward strand.
TGATTTTCTGTTTGCATTCCCTGTGTGTTTCTGTGAAACACAGAGCATGAGTAGAGGCAGGAAACCAAAGAAGTATCAGCTCTCAGTAGGGCAGCATCTTGTCAAGGGAGATGACATGCCCTGTTTGCACACTGCTGCATAGCCTGGGGTGGGGGGAAGAACTCTTGAACTGATAGCTAGGCAGAAAGTTTTCAGGTAGTTAAAACAAGGCTGCTTTGGTTTTCTTTCATCCAGGATCTCCTTAAGGAGTTCCCTGAGAGAACACAAACTTCCTCACTTTGAAAGATAAAACATCCTTGTGCTAAGGCTTATTCTCCCAGATCTTACTTACTGCTTTTGGTAGTCTTTGTTTAACTTTATGGAATAAATGAGGTCTATCACTTATCGTTTAGCTACATCTAATAAGTGTGATCTCAGTGTGAACCAGATACATGTGAAAGACATTAAAACCTCACTGGGATACAGGAACTGCATTATCAGAGATGCAAACTTATGGAGCAGCTGCTTCCCCAAAATGTGTGCTGGAGACTTCGGGAATGAGAATCCCATCATCCCTGCAATGATTGCCATCAGCTGGACACCTCAAAACACCCAAGGACTTGCATCTCTTCACCACCATGGGAGCAATGGGGGACATCAGGGCGAGCATTTGTCTCAGAGGTGTCACATCTATATTTCCTCCATGTTTAAGTGTGTTACTCAGTGCTGGATGCTTCAAGTGCGCGTTATTACAGGAGGACACTACAACCTCTTAAGCAGGCCACTGGCTTGTAGAGCCAAGGGGCTAATAAGCTCCTAGGAAGGTAGCCACGCTGCAGAGCTGTCCTGGGAATAGTGCCCTCCCAGCCTGCAAGGATATGTGCACAAGTTCTCAGACATCCTCTAGATTGCAGTTTTACATCTTCATAGCAAAGCTTAGAGACAGCCAGCCCGCATGCTTACTCTGAAACATTTTCCATGAAAGACTCACTGGACAAAATAAAAGCCATTGAGGAAATGTTCATTAAAATATAAGGCTCTGTCAACATAGAAAAATTTAGCTGATACCACTACACACCTAGAAATGTATCTGTATAAACCCTTATGCAGATTTAGGAAAAAGATATTTGAGTGGTTTAAATGTTACTTCTACGTAGTCAAACTGAGACACATAATGACCTTTACATTATACACATGCTTCTGCTGCTGATTCCATCAACAGATCTACATCAAGCACTTCTGGCAGTGCTTTAGCTTCAGGAGAAAACCTGGGCTCCTCTAGGTAAGCTCTACTTTGTAGCAGGGTGTGTTTAGACATCACTGTCCATTTCTGCCCTGTGGAAGAGAAAACACAGCAGTGGGCAAGACTGTTCTAAACCTTAATTAGCCCAGTGAACATGTTCCACAAACTTCAGTCTCTACAGAAAACCTCAAGAACACAAATGAGAACGGAATGTAAAAAAACATGGATAAGTTTACAGAGAACCCAGAAGAATGGTGTGATTATTTCTGGCTGAACTTCACTATTTTTCTCAGTGAAGCATTAACTCAAATGCCCAAAAAGAATGGTTTTATATTGTTTCGGTATCAACAGTTGGGTGTGGTGGCCTACAACCGGCCTGGAGGCCTCACAGTTACAAACAATCCCAACTTTATAACTGAAATGTGGTTGATTACATAATTACCTTTCTTATGTAACTCGACCAGTAAGGCCTGCTGGAGAGCAGGCCCAGGCCGTTGGGGGTTCAGGCTGCTCTGGGCTGGTTGGCCGGGTGGCAAACAGCTCGACCCATGAAGATTAACTGCACATGCCTTCTGATCTACATAAGGAGAAGGGGTCCTAATAAAGCTGGTTGTTGCTGCATGACCTTTGTTTTTTGTGTGTGTTTGTCACTTTCCTGCCTCCGACACATCATTGCAATGTCTGGTGACCCTGATGTGATTTCAACAAGCCACCATGTGTAGAGTGGAGGAGGCAGGAAGGCAGCGGTAAGAGCTGCCTGCAGCATGCAGAGCTGCTACCCACGGCATGTAGAGCTGCGGAACCCTGGCGAAGGCAGCGTGCAGAGCTGCAGAGGACGTGGAGAGCCATGTCTCCGTCTGGACCCCCTTCTTCTTTGAGGATTTAAGAAGAAGCCACCAGGATGGGAGCATAGGGCTCTATGCCAGAGGAGCCTACCCTATAGACATCTTTGTTAAAGAAATGAGGTCTAAAATATGACAACCAAGCTCTAATTGCCCTGCTAATGTGGTGCAAAAGCCACAAACTGCATGTGACTGAAGGGGCCACTTTAGATTTTAAAGCATGGGAGAGAGCTGGCAGACTCATACTTCAACCAGCATCCATTGGAGACAATGCTGCCATCGGCGTTATTAAGCCATGGAGACTCATAATGGACCTGCTATAAGGCAGCTACAGTGAGAGCAGAATGCCAGGGTGGTGGAGGGGGCACTGCGGACACCTTTCAAGACAGGTGAGGGGAAACAGGCATCTGGGGAGCTGGCGGGAGGCGTGGCTGCCGCTCCGGGTGCATAGGGGAGCAAATTGGCCAGGCAGGACCAAGCTGCCATGCTGTGCTGGGACACCTTGCCCATGGAGCGCCCAGCAGCCCACACAGGACCAAGCTGCACAGAGGTGATTGATGTGCCATTATCAGGAAGTCAGGAACCTGAGTATGGCACAATTGAAGCATACCCGGTAATAAGGGGTAGTGGAAAAACACTGGATAATTACATACCTTTTCAGTGGCCAGTTCTTTCCAAACTGCGTCAGCTTGTAGCCAAGTACAGCCTGGGCTCACCTGCCATTGCCAATATGCTGTGGTTTTTAACAGAGCAGGTTACTCCCTTTGATATTAAACAGCTTGCCAAACTAGTGTTTACAACAGTCCAGTATATGGTTTTTGAGTCAGCATGGTGATGCAGTGCAGAAAAACAGGAGCAGAGACACCTAAAGGTCCCCCAAGAAGACCCACGTTATGAGGTAAGGGTCTCTCAGCTTTTAGGACTACCACCATTAGCTTGCCCTCAGCTCCAAGGCAGGCTAGATCCACTAGTGCTCGCACAAGTAAAGGATTTGGGGATGCAAGCATTGTTTAAGATAACAAACATGTCAAATCCAACCCAGACCTACTCAAAGATCAGACACAAAATTAACAATTCATAGAAATTAACAAAATTAACAATTCATAGAAAGACTGCAAGATGCAATGGAGAAAAAAATTATAAACATTGAGTCAGAAACTAATTAATTTTACAATTGACCAAGGACAATGCTAAGTAGGACTGTCGAAGAGTCTTAGAACTGCTGCCAAATGAGAACCCATCCTTGGATGAGATGATGAATACATGCGCCAAGGTTGGATCCAATACCCACAACGTCCATGGTAGCAGACTCCATAGTGGCAGCTGTGAAAGTGACACTCCTGTGCTACAGATGTGGATAACCAGGACAACTAAAAGCCAACTGTCCCCATAGATCTACACTACCAGGGACAATTCACGGACAAAGGAATAAAACTTGTAGCCAGTGTAGAAAAACCAATCTAGTGACCAGACAATGCAGAACCTGAATTCATTCTGACAGAACTTTCTTTAAGGACCAGGGAAACAGAAGACCCATCGTGAAGAGGAGACATGTGATGATACAAGCATCTTCCCACCTTCCTGTCAGAGCCTGTGCAACCAACTCACAGGAAGGACCAGAGGAGCAGCTGGAATGGATGTTTCCACATCCATCTTAACAACCCTGAGTCCTTTAAAGGTACACAAGGACCCTCTCAAGGCCCACAGCCCTGCTGGGAGAGGACTGAGTGCATTATTGATTGGGAGATCCAGTACCTCTACAGGGTATTTTTGTGTGCCCTGGCGTTATTGATGCAGATTTCACTGGGCAGATACACGCTTTAGATTCAAAGCCTACTCCACCCGTGACAATCCCTGCAAAAACAGGAATCGCCCAACTCATCTCTTTTAAGTCTCTTGTCCCCAAAACAGAGCCTACAGAGTGAGGAGACTGAGGCTTCGGGTCCACTGGAGAACCCCGGTGTGCTGGACTCAGGTCATAAGTGATCAAAGACCTAATATGGTGTGCAAAGTTATAATGCCTCAGGTGAGGCCCTGGCAAATAAAGGTCAGGGGGATGATTGACATAGGGGCAGATGTTACCATCATCATGGCCCACCACAGCTGTAGGGGCTGCCATTGCTGGCCTTGGGGGGACCACACAGAGCTGCTTGAGCGGAAAATACATGTTGGTCAAAAATCCCAAAGGTCAAACAGCTACCATCCGACCATACATTATTGCAGCACCACTCAACCTGTGGGAGAGGGATGTTCTTTCTGCATGGGGAGTCTGGGTAGGAACAGATATTTAACAGGGGACACTATTTTAAAGGGTGTGAAATATCCCACACAAGCCCTAAAATGGCTCAGGCATTATCATCAGTCAGAGAACAATTTCTGGGGGCATACTGCTACCATTATATGGGTGATATTTTAATAGCAACCCCAACCAAAAAAGATCTTTCATTAATTTGACCAAGCCTGATGCAAGCATTAAAAACATTAAAAACATTTGGGCTGCAAGGGACACAAGAGCAACAACAACCACCCTGAAAATATCTTGGACTCAAAATCATAGATCAGACCATACAGCCACTCTCAACAAAAATTCAATCTCTAAACGATGCGCAAAAACTTTTGGGTACCATAAATTGGCTCAGACCGTATCTAGGATTGACTATATCACAATTGGCACCCTCATTTAAAATCCTAAAAGGTGATCCTAATCTGAATTCCCCCAGAAAATTAACACCAGAATCCAAAGCCGCTCTTGAAATAGTAGAGCAGGCTGTCGCAAACAGACAAATTAATTGGATATACCCCAAATGTATTACTGTTTATTTTCAGTGTTGATTTCCATCCTAAAGCTATCATAGGGCAATGGGATACTCAGTGGTCCAACCCTCTGCATGTCTTAGAGTGGGTGTTTCTACCCATCAACCTAAAAAGACAGGACTTGCCATCTTTGAGTTAGTCCCTCAACTAATCATTAAATGCCATCAAAGATGTTTACAACTGGCTGCAAAAGATCCTTCCTAATTTATTATACCTGTGACTCAGGAACAATTC
>VZUA01086319.1:5293-19738 GCA_013401035.1 Horornis vulcanius
AAGTATGTCAGGTAGTTTTTTTAATGGCAATACTCAAAAAATGCTGACTGCTCTCTGAACAGAACATAGGATGTTCTCCCAGCTTCAGTGGTAAATTAATTCATCACCTTTCACAAAATACAAGATTCATGTTATTTATGGCAGCTACCTCTACATTACTTAAAGCAATTAACAGTCCCCCTGGTTTTGCTGGATTTCTTCCTTTGAAGTGGCATCTTTTAAGAAACCTGTATCTTTGGTTGAGTCAGTTTTTAAATAGAAAGTATTTAAATATACAAAGTAGGAGAAGGGTTTTGGTTCCATTTGTACATATGAGACAGCTTGTCCCTTTTAGTTAAAAGCTAGTTATCATCAACCTCAGGCATTTTCACTCAGACTTTCCTGAAAGAATGTTGCATTTTTCCTGTCTGTTTGAAAGAGTGGTCAAAGAAACTCAAACACAGCCATGTTGTATATTATTCTTCAGAATCAAAATAATTAAACTAAGTGAAAATTGGTAATTTTTATCAAGATTAATTCTAACCACTACTTATCGAGTCAGAAATGTAAATATTGGACATTTTCTTTCAGTCCTGGCAGCTGCTGTGTTTGCTTTCCGAGCAGTTAACCTGATGGAGGTGACATCACTGGCTGCAGCTGAAGTAAGGATAAGTTTCACTTAGAGGGGATGGAAATAGTTTCTGAGGCTTTGCCAATAAGAGTAACTTAAGCTTCACATGGCACATGGTGCTTAGTGCAAATCTTTCTGTCTAAATTCTTACCTTAGATAAAAAATAAGGAAACTGTGAACATGCAGTACATAATGCTGTTTTTCTGGAGTAAAAGGAAATAAAGCATATTTTCTATAAAAATGCAGTGTTATAAAATTATTTTGTATGGTTAAGGTTTTCTTTAATATATAATCTGTGTTAGTGGGATATGTTGTTTTGGAAATATTGCAGAGGTTTCTACCCTTTTCCTCAGTACATTTTAGTTGCTTCTGTTCTACAAATGACAAAAATTTTACAAGATTACTTTGTCAATGTGAATCTGAAATTTCACTGTGTGTACTTCCATAGGAAATGAAGAAAATGAAGTTATTAGCATGAAGATTATTATTGTTTATATCTAGTAACTTTTTTTTTCCCCAAAAATACAGTGATGAATTTTTTCCAATCTTTGAGTTTGTGGTCACTTTCTTTGGCTTTTTTAAAAACATACTTTCATGAGAAGTCATTGATTATTTGAAACATTACATTGGACTTACTTCACAAATACTAGCCAAGCCACAGGATAAGGATTCTTAATTCCCAATTATTTTTAGAAGCAAGTTGAAATGTTAGACTCCTTATTCACTCATGATGCTGTGTATATTCGAAGTAAGGCTAAAGGCTAAAATAAAGATACTTGTGTGCTATACATTGGGTAAATGTATTTTTTCTTTGAAATGTTAGAATGAAAAATTATGCAATACGATACTAACATGAACCAGTATAGTTTGTTTCTAGCCATGTCCAGATCTGATTATTGGTAGTATTGTAGTCAGTATTTGAATCTCTTTCTGACTTCTTAACTTGCTGTAAGGAAATTTGATTCAAATGTCAAGTTTAACAAGCCTTTTTGATTTTCATCCTAGGCTGTACTTGCTGACCTTTCAACCCTGAAAGTTATGCCTCTTCTTCAAATCTTCTTGTTTGCTACTGTCACTTGATCTGCTTCAACAATACTGGTACCACATTCCAGTCTTTCTGGAGAAGCTAAGCATCAACTATGCAATGTCTGCATAAAACCAAAATTAAACTCCATGTATAAAATCAATTTAGAAATAATTACCTTAATATTTTCTAACTGGAAAAAATAACTTTGCACACGATGGTGTGAAGTGCATGCTAGTGAATTTTACTGTAAAAGCAATGGTTATTACTTGTACATTGAGAATGACTACTCATGCAAGTAAATAATATGAATCATTGTCTAAAATGCATGTAATATTAAATTAAATAAAGTAAATGTAATTCGTGATCTGAGTTTTGTTATGTTATTGTCAGAGTTGTAAAATTTCATTTAATATGAAATTACTTTTTCAGGCTTACAGATTAGAGGATATCATCTCCAATATTGTCAAATGAGAAAATAAAGATATTTTTACTTGCAAGATTATTTTTTTTTTTGTTTTCTAAGGAAAAGATGGGATCATACATCAGTTTTGCTATCCCTATCTTATTTATTCTTTTCACAGAAATTTTTTCCATATTCTTTCTCATGTTAACTGCTCCTGTTTGTTCTTTTCATACACAGAGATGTAGTAGTGCATTCCCCATTCATCTTTGGTTAGGTATTGAGCTGTCTCACGTGTCTGCTGATCTCCTCCCTGGAGTCCCTGCAAAGACATACAATACGTTCCCCTGCAGCGAAGGCCTAAGCACAGCTTCCTTCAGAACTTGTTGGAGCTGGTCTTTGCATGAGACAAAATACTGCCCTGAGAACTTTGCCAAGAGTCCTTTTGCTGTGCCCCACACCCTCTCTGGGAGAGCAGTCCTATGCCTTTGACAGCTTTCCAGCCTCTGTGATTCAACAGCTCAGGCTTCAGTGGAAGAGCCCTGCGTATATCGATGTGTGATGGATTGTCACTGCAGTCAGACTGGCATCATCTGTTAGCTGTCATACCTTTTTGTGAGGTCTTCCTCGCAAAATTTGTTTGATTTCTTTAATACCAATGTTAGAATCAATAATCTGATTTGATTGAGTGTATTTTAACACCTGAAAAAGGCTCTAAGTCGAAAAATTATAATGGGTTATATAGTCACTGCATTTGCAATAGGACCTTTGTCTTTGCCTGGTTTATGAACATGTACACGCTTCTGTACATGTAGTTGTCCTTACTTGCCATACTGGATGTAAATACGTGAAACATGAATCCTTCATACTTTGCTGAAAATTTGACAAGTGATTTAAGCTGTAGTCTCAGGTAGGGGTATGAGCTGTATATCTGTGAATCTAGTTGTCTCTGTCAGGGTAATGTAGTAGAAACTTACTGAACTAGTAAATTTATAAGGCTAATTTAAAAAATGGTAAAGTTGTGGACTTGGTGGAATCACTTCCTATATAAAGAACCTAACTGCTTAGCAGATACAATGTGTGAGAATATTTGGGGAAAATTTGCTCTGCCTAACAGGGACAATTGATGTTTTCCATAATATTTGCAAGTTGTAAAAAGACATATGACAGCTTTTATCCTTTACAGCAAGTATTACCCTGTTTTATATATGGGAAATGAAGGCATAGAAAGATTAAGTGATTTGCTAAAGATTACAGAGTAAATTCCTGGAGGAGGTGAGCAGTCTCTCCTCTCTTCAACTTCTGCTTGCATTTCTGGATACTTTGTATATAAACCACAAGATCTTATTTCATCTTCAGAACAATATATAATATACATCTACCTCTAAAAATGCAGCATTTTGCAGTTTTTCAAATCTGTAAATTCGGTAGCAGTTTAGAAGTTACAATGTTACAAAGCAGTCACAAGGATTGTGGCTCAATAAGGTCATTATAAGGTTACCATGGTGTTTTAAAGAATTAAAAGTATTTACTAAATAGCAAGGGAGATTCCCTACAGGCCTGCTGACCCTCTAATTCCCTTTGCTTTGTGCTAGTACATGGCGCAGAATCTGAACAGTACCTTAACCTTTTCCAGATTAGTATTTTTGAGCAGTATCTTCTTTTTAACTTTCAGTAAATTTGGAAATGCTATAAGTAGGCAGCAGATAGAGACTGTCGGATTCTTGTTTTAACAAGCAGTTCCATGGCTAACAGAATATGATCTGGTTTTATTTCCCATCTCGTTTGCATCCCCTCCATCTTCCCCACTGGGGCACTTACACTGTTCCTGACCTGGACCAGTGTCACTCCTGATGACTGGACAGGGGAACCTTGTGCTCTGGAGCTCATGAGGGTCCCCACACACCTTCTTGTATACAGGAATACTGAGCATAAGTGCTTTAAAATGAGTCTAAGACGAGATTAAAAAATGAACTTGAGCCTCACCTTAAGCTTCCACTATACTGTTATATTTTTATATATTTTTAAAATCTGTTTTAAAATGTTGCTTTTACTGAAGTGGTGTTGTTTTCCTGTTCCCCTCTGTTACTCATTTAGCTCCAGCAAAATACTCTGTTTCAAATTCTGGCTGATACTTGTATTTTTAATCTCCTTTGCTTAAATAAATACTAATTGAATTTTTTAAAATATTAAAATGACTGGTTTCTATCTTGCAGGTAGATACTTCTCTTGTAGACATAGGTAGTATCAATTATTTAAGTTTTAATTCCTTAACTTTAGACATAGGTAGTATCAATTATTTAAGTTTTAATTCCTTAACTTTAGAGCTCAGTTCAAACGTCTTGACATCTGTAGTCTGTCATTTGACTTCCAAATTCCTAAAACTCCTTTTTCATTTTTGATATTTTAAGTAATGGCCAGATATGATTGTAGAATCATATCTAACTTGATAATTACATTGATTTAAACAGGCTCAGCTTAATGTCCAAAGGCTTGATTTAGTCAAATTGCTTTGGTCTGTTCCTCCCTATCTGAAATCAATATAAACAGATATTTCTGTACAAGAACCAGTTGTCTTCATATTTATAGATAATGATCAAATTTTTTGCTGCTTACCTTAGGATTCTGGCTATGGTCTGTCAAGGGTATCTTGTAATGTCAAGTGGACAGTTGTAAAAATGCAAAAGTAAATAAGCTTGTCTAAAAATGTGCCCAAGTTATCTTCCTTCAGTACTTCCAAAAATATATTGAAGCTCAAATCTTGATGGCTGGGTCATGGAACAACTGAATAACTGGAACAGTTTATAATTTTAGTGGATTTTTTTTTTTTGTCATAGTAACAAATTTTATTATGAGAAATGACGAGAGTATAAAGACTGTAAAAGTTAGATATCCCAGTAAAGGGAAAAGGCTGCAATGAGTCTCCAATTTAAGACACATTTCTACTTGTTGACAGAAAACAGAAAAAAACCCCAAAAACCTGAAACTTGCACCTATTTTACTCTCTTCTAATGAATTTTATATAATGCCTCCAACAAGACTGAAGGGATTCCTTGAAACAGAATTGCTGTATAAATATCACTTTGGGGAAAGCAATACAGTGAGCTGTTAATTAACAATAAAAAAAGAATTTTATAAAAGATACAGAAATACACTGCGAAACTGAAGTGCTGTATCTTCAGTGAGGAAGGGGAAGAGCCTTTCAACATATTTTAACAAATCAGTAGAATATTCTGTCCAGTATTTTATGTGAGGAAATGGGGCAGGGTGGGGGCGGATGCAGCTGGGGCGGTGGGAGCTGCTGGGCGCTTCCTTTTCCCTATTTTCCTCCAGGCCGTTTCTGCCCATGCCTGGCAGCTCGCATGTGTTGGACCAGCGGCTTCCATCCCCACAGCGCACACAGAACGGGCAATTAGCTGAAGCACGTTTTTGTGATTCCCAGCCAGCTCCAGCAGGTTTCCTCCAGCCCCTGGGAGCTCAGCTGCTGGGCAGGGAGTGCGGCAGGGCCAGGGCTGAGGTGAAGGCCCCAGGGGATGGCAGGCAGAGGGGCATTAGCCAGCCTTCCCTTTGGACAGGGCAGCACTGGCAGGAGAAACAACTCCTATTGTTTAATAATTTAATTATAGTTTAATTTTTAATTAATTTAATATTCCCTCTGCAGTAGCTGTAGGAGTGATACTGGGTATCATTCTTGTGGGTACTTTCAGAAGAAGTGCTGAAGGACAACTCCAGCACTTGGGATTCAGGATTTATGTAGAGCTTTAGGAAGCAGTACAGAAGGCAAAAAGAGCCGTTCTGCAGGCTTCACACATGTAGTGAGAGGTTGCACATCTGTGATCCCCACTTATTCCAGCTAATAACCATGAAATAATCTGAAATCTCTAGAACCCAGAGATTGTGTGCTGCAATTCGAAATCACTGAAAGATTTTTTTTCCTGTGCTCTTTATGCTTGTCTTTTTCAGTACCTTAACAAAATTGTTAATACAGGGAAGATAATTTTGATCCAGCAGTGTGACAGTGCTCTGCTTTAAAACAGTGTTAAAATGTCTCAACTCAGTATTTTTTTAGTTAGTCAATTAATAGTATACCTACCAAATTATGGCATTACTGGCCAATTATGCTTTGGAGAAGCATCTCAGGATACTTGTCTTTTCTGCGGAGGACACAGTGCAGCACAAGTCAGCAGTTACTAATGGGGACAGAATGAGTCTGTGGTTAGGACAAGATGTTTGTCTTGGGTTCATCACCATGCTTCGTAAGACTGCAACACATAAGCAGTGGTACTGCCATCTGACTGTGCTAAATACTAACCAGGGATGAGCCTAAATTTAATAGAAAAGGAGAAATACTACTTTTTTGGATTTTTTTTTTTTTTTTTTTTTTGTGTGTGTCTATGTTTAAGCCCAGGGAGGTTCACCTGGTTCTGTGTCTTGTGTGACATTGCTGGTTACAGAAAGTGAACTTGAGGCTCTCTGAAGAAAGTTGCAGAGGGGCCTCCTTGTGCCCACATTTCAAAATCAGCATATTGTAGATGTTGGACTACTGCTATGTGCAAACAATTATCTCTAGAGAATTGGTTTTATGGAGGACCACAGTGCTTTGCCAAATGACATTGTGTTTGGCTGAACAGTTTGAACAAATTGTTTCTTTTGGAATTATGACCAAAATAAATGAATATTTAACAAAAGAGTTAAAGACACAATTTGTGCAAGATAAAGCATGTGACCAATATCTGTGCTTTGCTTTAAACAAAAAAGTCTGTATCATGTTGCTAAGAGACAGGTTGGAATCTGATAGTCAACGGCAAAATATTATGTTTTATTCACATAACATGTTTTAGTAGGTATCTGATTGTTCCTTTTATTCAAGAATCATGTTCTCTGAGTGTTACACTCTATGGGGTTTTTTTTCTGAAAGGCTCTATTTAGGATAGTTATACCCTAATAAGTCTGATTATAAATAGTAAATCAGCAGAAAATATGTTATTAAAAGTATTAATATTTAATTTTCTATGTGTTCAGTACTATTTCTTATTCAAATTTTTTTGATAAGTCTAGTGTCACAACATTTTCCCTTTTCTCCCTTTTTTTCCCCAAGTGCATCTGGGTTACAAAAACAAGCATTTATTTGAAGCCCAATCATGGTTCATCAATGTTAACATCAAGTTCTAACTGGAAAACTGGCAGAGTTACAGCTTGTGAAGGAAGTTCCAGTTGCTAGCAGCACTCACATTACTGGTGAAGTTCTCTCCATCATTTCTGATCTTAAGACATAATTAGATGTTTCATTTTAGTTTGTAATACATTCTAACCGTGCCCAGTTTCAGAAGGCATTACAGCTAACCGATAGCCATGGGAAAGGGGTGTTGGGAGTATTAATGCCCCTCATTTCCATTAACACAGAGGCAGGAGAGCCCGTCTGCCACCTCTGCCTCGTGCAATGCACTTCCACTGTGCGGAAAGCAATCCTTGAAAGAAAGGGAAAAGGTGTGGAAAAAGAGTGTGTGGAAAAAGGTGTGCAAACCTGTAGACTGTGACCTCTTCAACACAAAAAGCAATCATTTGCTACTTGTGTTTTTAACAAAAGAGACTTTATTCTACTGACTTTATATTGCATCTTTATTCAAAGATTAGTTTTTTAATTTTAAAAGCTTGAGTAAGTTTTGTTAATCAAACAAAAGACAAAATGCCTTTTTGATATGTTTGTGTAAATTTTGGAATTCAGACTTGACTTGTACCACTAGATTTTTCTGTTCCGGAGCTTTATCTTCTTCTCTCTTCTCTTTTTGCAATCTTCAGCAAATATCCTTAGTTTTGTCTAATCTGGGCTTCCTGTCTACAGTTTACATCTTACAAAAAATAGGAACTTTCTGATTAGGGTTGTTCTTTTCCCCTGAGAAATATGTTTCTATTCTGTTACAAAGATATCCTGGAAAAACTTTAAATTGGGTATCAGTCCATTCCTACATTAGGTGGTAGGGAAAGGGATAAGGGGTAAGTATTATAGTGGAGAGTTGGTTTATGGCAAGTATTATTTACTTAGGCAGCTAATCAATATTCAGTCTTGAAAACACACAATTAAAAGGTGGAAGTGGTAGATGTTTGGCTTTGCAACAATCTAGGTTAATAAAGACCTAAAGAGAAGTTTGCAATCTTAGAAAGCCAAATATATCAACAACCTCCCTGTCAGTGCAGTCCTCCAGAAACAGCAGGAGGTAATGCCCAGGGTGTTTTCTTGGACATCCTAGGTGACCATTCCAAATGCAAACAGTGAAGAGCTCTGTGGACAAAGGGAATACTGCATTGCCTGGCAGGATTTCAGTAGAAGGGAGTGGTGAGAGAGAGGCAGGGAAGTTGCAGACACCATGGCAAGTGCAGATTTCCTCAGGCTAGATGATAACCTATGTGTTCACTCAAAGCTGGAAAAAACCTAGGACCTTGGCCACCCTGACTTTGAAAGAAATCACACACATAGGAGTGTTAGGCACTAAGTTGCAAGCAAGTAATGGAAAACATTGCCAGAAAAACTCATCCCTACTACTAGACTTTGGATGAGGGAAGGGCTAAGGTGGTAGATCATACAAATAAACTTCTTTGTTTTGTATACACTAGATCTTTACACAGGATCCTAGAACATGAGACTAGGACAAAGTGAAAATACTGTTTCCAGAGAAAAGATGGAGAATGTTAGGGTTAGGCTTAAGTTAACCTAAAAATCTGGGCAAAGAAAAAGCCAAGTATCATCTTATGTGATGTCTGCAATAGTGATTCATAATATTAGTGGCTTGATACTTTTTTCTAGTTTGTCAGATATTTCCTGGTCTCTGCAAAATGATGAAATTCTGCCCCTGAAGTTTGTAATTTTTTTTTAAGTAAATTGTGGAGAGTTTTTTTAATATAAAAAGCAAGAGTCTCTCTGACATGTAAGGTCCATCTTGGCCCATTCAGGTGAGATTTCTTTTGTTTTCATTAAATAATGAATTTTGTATTTGTAGATCATTATACATTTTGTATTTTCCTAGTTTTAAAGCTTGAACTGTAATTCTCACAGTTATTCTGTTAGTCAAGGCTACTATTCTTTTTGCTAGGCAGTTCTGAACATTATTATAAAATCTCAGTTCATCTGTTTTATTTTATAAAGAAAAATATCACCTTCTTTTTGAGCAGCACAAACACATGCAATGCAAAATGTCATAGAAGAAATAGCCCTTCACAGATAAGAGATTTTTTGTTCACAAGTTCCAAACAGTTTAATAAAATAAATTTGGAGTTGAGCTGGCATTTTTAGCCCTGTTTTTGTAGAATTTACTGTAGACCTTTCAGAAAACTGGGCACAACCCAATGAAATGAGTATATTATTGATGCAAATGTAAGCCATCTTTTCACTTTTCTCTAGATGGAAGGTTTGTTCCTTCTTAGAAAACACTATTGAGATTTTCAAATGACAAGTGCAGGATAAATTACTCTCTCCTGACTTCAGTTCAGACATTTAAACAGAGATGGTTACTGATACTGCCCGGGAAATTGTTCCAATGCAAACAGGTCAGTGCTCTGCTCTCTGCTTTTGGTGGGACTGGGCCATTCAAAGGTAGGGCTATTATGGAACAGAAATGTTCTTTCAACACTCAGTGCTTTATTAAGATTTCAGTGAGGATTAATGCTAGGCATTTAAGCTTTTTATTTCCTCCAGGATGTAGTATATTTTAAATTTTCACTACCCCACTTATTTCACTGTGAGTTTTCAGGTTGTGAGATCAGATTGATCTAAAAAGGGAAATTGATAGCTTTTAAGAGGTACACCACTCATTCTTTTCAGCTTAAAACTTCAGGACAAGGCAACAGCCCTGCCTTGAGGAACAATGCCCAGTGCCATAGTTTGTGATTTACTGCAATCTCTCTCCAGTAACTCTCTATAGGTGTCATATCTGCCTCAAGCCTTTATAGTTCAGAAGCCATTAGCAACATACAAGGTGACATGTAAGGTCCCTGCCAACCCAACCCATTCTGTGATTCTATGAACCTTACTTTTTGGATCATGTAGGTAACTGTTCCTTGAGCTTGCCTCTTTTTACAGATTACAAGATATGAAGATTGTGTAGAAGAGACTTACTCTGGAGTGATACTGAAACTTTCAGTATTGAATGATCACAGACACTGATTCCAGAGGAAGGGGAACACTGCTGGTGTTAGCACAGATAATCCCACTGGGAGCACATCTTAGGAGCCAAATACTCTTCTGAGTCTTTCTTTAGTAATTTTAGTTTTGAAGATATTCTCTGAAATTACTGCAGCATAAACATGAAAGCAGATGCTAAAACCTTAGGAAAAGCTTACCCATTGCTACAGGATGCACATTCCAACTTCATGCTGCGAGCAGTTTCCTTTATGGTTGTTTTCTAGTTATAACAGTAAGGCCTAGAAAGTAATTTGATTCCTGTATCCCAAGAACATGAAATAAAGAAAGGCATCAGGGGCCCTGTTAGTTGGTTATTTCCTAATGGATAAGAGACAGAAGATACCCATGTTCTTTTTCCTGAAAGTTGATTTGCCTCTCCTCTCCATGTTTGAAAATCTTCAGATCACAGATGCTTATTTTAGTAAGAAATGAACAACCTGAAGTTCCTGTTACTCTCTATTGATTCTAAAGGGGTTAAGAATTGACTGTCTCTGATTTAGACATTTAGTTGAGCCCTTCCCTGCATTTCCTATTAAGTACTGTGAACAGATTAGAAAGAACCTCTCAAACTCATTAAGTAGAAAATAAAAAATATGACCTGTTCTATACAAGTCATATCAGAAAGCTGAAAAACTTCACTGCATACAGAACCTTTTTGTCCCACCCTAACCAAAACTGTCACCATAATAGGCAGATAAAGGAATAAAAAAAAAGTCCAGATCAAGGATCAAGGAAGATCATGAAAGCTTGTTTAACTCCAATGCTCAAGGAAGCTTAACACATTGCACACAAGCTTGCAAGTACCCCAATCTGCAAAGCAAGCAGTAACAATAATGAACTATGTGTGCTCTTTCTGAAAATATAAGCAACAGATGAAATTTTACTCTTTTATTTAAAAATTTTTTGTGAGAACTACATCTGTTTGTACCAAGTCATAAGACCAAATGCCCCATGTTGTGTTCTGAGAGTAGGAAAATGGTCTGTATTCAATGACCTTGTAACTGAGGATGCAGTCTCCGATGCTTTCTCTCTATTACCCAACTCAAAACATATAAAAATTGAGGCAAAGAAAAGAAATCTGTTATTTGATTTTCTCAGCAGTGGTTTCCATCTGTCCTTCACCTTCTTGGATAATTTGAGACCAGCTTTCTCTGCCTCTGCTGAATGATCTTATTTATTAGAGTCTGTGTCACTCACAGTACCTGGCAGTGCAATGCCACAGATCTAGAGAGCTCCTGTTTACAGGATGTGCAACTTGCCTGCAGAAATTCCAGGAAACAGTCTGCTTGCTGTGACCTCAGAGCAGCCATTTCCATTTACCACAAACCATCTGACAATAGAATTGTATTTACATGGTACACATGTTCACTAGGCTTTTTATTACTCTCTGTTAGTCACAGATCATGAGAATATAATCTCCTACTCACCAAAGTTCTGACCTCTGATTGATTGCTCATTCCACTTTTCAATCAACAGCTTCTAAAACTATCAAAGCCACACTTGAAGTAAAAGGTTTTGCCACTTTCTTCTTGCTTCTTCAGAAGGTCATAAATAGTCTTTGTTCTTATCCCAAATATTGTCTTAAAGGGACAAATTATTTCCATCGTAAATAATTAATCTGACAGCATTTTTCTGACCATGCTCATTCAGGTAAAGAACAACTCTATATATTATGACCTAAGCCTTTATTTAGACCAAAAAAAATCTGAAAGTTACTACTCACATTATTTTTAATGCAACAGTTACTCTATAGACACACACATTACAGAGAAAGTTAAAGCTGATCCCCAGAATGCCTCTACCAGCCTGAATAAGCAGACTCCATCCTGACAGTTCCTGTTACACATGAGGAGGAACCATTTTCTCTGATCAAAAACATACTGAAACGTGTCCCAGGGGACACTCTTCAATACTTGCTGCACTCATGAGAATGTGCTAAATGGCTGTCCAAATGATTTTTTTTTGTGATTTTTATTGTTTATTTTTTTCACACAGTTGATCAATATGCTTGTTATAAGATAAAAAGTAGTAATGTGCAGTGGTGACTCTCATCACCTCCTGATTGTGCTTTTCCTGGTTTCCTGTCTAGCAGGAAGGGAGGGAATAAGACACAAAGCACTGACTGTCTCTGCTTAGGTAATGGCAGATTTAGAGATTTGCTGAGATTCAGGGAAAGTGAAAAAAATATTATATACATACTGTGATTTTTTTTTTCCTTTTTCATTTGGTGGTAAAATGCTTTGTTCTCCATTCCCTCTAAGACAGCCTTTTTTGGTGAGTCATGTTTATAGCTCTCACTTCTGTGTTGAAATTGGTTAAATTCTCACACTGCTTGAGAAGTGAAAAAGCCAGCAATTTATTTTTAATGTATGGATTTATTGTGTTAATATTGCTGTTCATTAAACATCAGGAATGTTTACAATGATCTTTTAAAGACAGTTTGAACTACAAATGAACTCATTATGATTTTACTGTGAATGCAAAATTATCACAATCAAAGTCTTCTTAAAATTTAATAAGATGCCTGGACTTTTACAGTCTGGCAATCAATTTTGGCAAAACCAGTTGTAGAGACATATGTTCTGAATAGATCACATTATGAACTTTGTCACATCATGATCTCCAGGATTGTCCCTGGGTAGTTCTTAACATATTTCTAAATCTAAGTTTTTAAAGATATTTCTGATCACCTAAATTGTAATATAATTCATTTCCACAACTGTTTTTGCATTGCTCCAAATGGTCTTTAGTTGTCTAAATATATAACAACCCATCACTTTGTTATAATCTGACAAGCCAAAATATTCAAGATAGCAAGATCCTTCCCTGCTCCTGCACCACCAGTAAGATTGTGTCCTGGCAAACTGTTTGGCTCCTACTACAGATTCCAGAAATCAAAGTGCTGCCTGAAATATTTTATTCACTCATTCTGCCATTGTTTTCCTTCAGACTCAGTATCTCCGGATGTGCCTCCAGATCTTGTGTAAACAGATTGAGTCTTTGTTTATTCTTGAAATAAGCAGAACCCAACCACAGTCTGCCTAGCCAACATCTTCTAACTGGAATGGCATCTTTGTTCCCATTAAGAACTCAACAATTTGAAAAAAGGATAAGCAAAGCTTCTATGCAAATACAAGACTCAGCTGCAATGAACACTTGCTGAACATTGTGTGTTCCAGGACCTCTTTTATATTTGTCTTTACTTCGTAAGTGTTGAAGAAAAAAATCTTCTGCAATGACTGTGATAACGCTGATTGAAAAAAAAAAAATCTGAAATTAGGAAACTTAATTGAAGAGTACTTTTTAGATCTGCAGCTCTTGTTTTGCTCTTCATGACTGCTCCTTCTTTCTTATTGAAAGAGACTTTGTCATTTCTGCAGCATTTTAGCCTATTACCAGGTAATTTTCTTGTTTGATTGAGGGATATCTAGACTCATGGTCACTGATAAGAAGATCCTAAGGGCTAATACTCCTATCAGATAAGGAAGATGTTTCACTAACTTCCATTCTCTACATTCCAATTTTTTTATCAGACCGAGATAACATCTTTGACCTATAGTTTCTTAGTCCATTAACAGCTGGAAATACAGGACCACTTAAAATACATCATATAGTTTCCTCTTGAACCAACAACTTTCAGTCCCCAAAATATTAACTTCAGTAATCCAGA
The DNA here is from genome assembly GCA_013401035.1 of Horornis vulcanius. Lineage (NCBI taxonomy): Eukaryota > Metazoa > Chordata > Aves > Passeriformes > Scotocercidae > Horornis > Horornis vulcanius. Next base: position 19,177 of record VZUA01086319.1, read on the forward strand.
AACAACTGTGAAGGGGTTCCTATACTGATCCTCTCATCCTGGCAAATATAAATCTTATAAAATTCCACCTTCATTCAATATTTTATCAGCACATAATCTATTTTATGTCTGAAAGTTTTATAATTTGGTTGCAGATATTAATAATTTCACTAATCAAGAGAAGACATATGAATTTTATCTTAAGCCTGTTCAAAAACGATTTTTTTTCACAGTACTAATAGAATCAAATATTTCTTGGACAATTTACCAATAATCTGGTGGTCATTGCTTATCAGAATTTGAACTTATTGCCAGCTTGTACTTGCATTGTTTATTAAAAAAAAATCGTTTTTGAANGTATTAATTTCTGAGTCTTCTTTCCTGTAAGGTGACCTTATAGCATTTCTTCTAAGTTCATACTTTGTTTCTGTTTTCCCCACCATGTTTCCTTCTCATCTGTTATTATTAGTCTGGCTCATTTTCCTCATCAGTCTTCACATCAACCCAGAGCATTCACAGCTTGTAGTTTGGAGAGACTGCAAATAGCACCAAAAAGCAGAAAAAAAAAAAAAAAAAAGGTTTT
>VZUA01086324.1:2204-16008 GCA_013401035.1 Horornis vulcanius
AGCGTGGGGCTGCCCCCCGGGCAGGTGGGTTTGGGGGAGAGGAGGGATCCCCGCAGCCCTGCCCACAGCCGGCCACTTCCCTGACCCCGTGAAAAGGGTAAGGCAGGGCAACAAGTCAGCGCCAGCAGGGAGCCACGCTGCAGAGCCGTGCTGCAGGCAGCACACGCGCCCTGCCCACCCACGGCTGCGCTCCTGCAGGGTGCCTGACACCCCCTCTCCTTCCTACAAACAGACCAGAACAAATTGATGAATTGAGTTTCCACTATGCTAATTTGGACATTATAAATATTTAACTATCAACCCTAGCGGCCAGCCAGAGAGGGCTCCTCTCTTCTTTACATGTCACATAATCTAAAGTAAATGTTTGCCCCAGAAGTGGCTAGGGCAATCTGAGCATCTCATTCCCTGCCCCTTCCTCCCTCAGGGGAGTCCTGAGGGTCCAAAAGGGGGTCTTGTCACGTTTGACTCATTTTGCAGATTCTCTCTGATAGCATTCCTCCTTGTTTTGGGTGTGTTAAGAAGTTAAGCTGAGGCAGAGATTGAGCTGTGGCTTCTGCCCAGGAGGATTCTGACACGGTGCCCCAAATCAGAGGTCTCTGGCCACATCACCTGACACTGGGCTACTCTGGCTAGAGCAGATTTCACGTGTAGTCAGAGATGGAGAGATTCCTGACTTTGGATCAAGGCAATGAAGAATGAGTTCACATTCTCTTTCAATGAAAACAAATTCCTCTGTCTCATGAAAACCCACAGTATTTATAATTTCAGTGGGATTATACCCAGCAAGTGAACTCCCCATGTCCTTCATTTCAAGGACAGATTGTACACCCCTTTTGACATCAGCATTTGGTATGTTTGGTAGATTTTAATGTATGATATACTTACTGTTTGCTGATGAAGAGGAGTAATTTTCTCTTTCTATGTGGTAACACATCACAAGTGTTGGTTAATAATCTCAGAGCTTTGTTTTTTTGAAGGGCTTGAGCAGCTCTTTGTAACTGTTGTCTGTAACAGCCTTGCAAGTAATTCACCTTAGAGGCTATAGGAGCAAAAGAAAATGTCCCCCAGAGTAGTGCAGGGGTTTGTGAGGCTCCAAACAGCTCATCTGGGGCTTGGTCTGGCATTTTTAAGGCATTTGTCACTCACATGATGCAGTAGGTTTTGGAAATTGCCTTTCTGTTTCTGAGCTCTGTAAATTTGTTAATGACAAGCTTAGGACATCTGTTACTTTTGCTGACTCTGTCTCTCACCTGCTAGCAAAAAGTGAAGTTCTCTAAAGAAGAGTGCCCTGGTTCTTTGGTACATCCCTGGGGCAGACACTGTGCACCACTGCACACTGTGAGCTCATGTCCCTCCTGCCAGCCCCTGACCAAGCACAGAGCATGGCACAATAAGACAAAGGCTCAGACTGTGCTAGGTGTGCCAAGAAAAATATGAGAACAGCCATGGGTGTTTTTACTTGAGCATGCAGAGGAACATGACATCGATCCCTACATTGAAATACAAGAACAGGAGATGACACCTTGCCTGCAATGATCCTGCAAATCTGTGTGGCTTCCCTCACACCCTCATCCCTCAGTTATTTAGAAACACAGAGAATGTTGGTGTATTTTTGTGCTCTCTTGTTCTCCCTTGCCTAGGGCAAGCTGCCAGCAGGCTGGTAAGGTCCTGAGACAGTGCAGCCCATCAGGGTGTAAAAGCAGGGTGGGTGCTGCACTGGAGATGTAAAACACTAGTTTGCTGTATGTCAGATATTGGATTATCAGCAAAAGTTGATCCCAGTCACGTGACAGATCTTACATTTGCTGTCATAAAATCTATCATTATTTAATAGGCATGGAAATCAAATTCTTCTGTGGACTATGAAGCAAGAATCTTTTAAAAATGTCTGTTTACCACAACAGACAACATATTGATCATCAGTTTTGAGACCTCACAGACAATTCAGAGATGTGTGTGAACACAAGCTGGCAGCTTGCTTTGCTCTATTCACTGCCCCAAATCAAACCCCACCAACTGCCACACACTCAGCTTTCCAATCAGGTAGATTTTAATATCTTCACTTTAAAGACTACAGTTTTGTTAAAGACAAATAACAAGAAAATTATATAGCACCAACCTGCCTTCTGGTGATGCTGCTGTTTGCAGTGATACTGACAGGTATACACAGTAAGGAGACACTCCTGTCTTTTGCCACAGAAGAAAAACTGCTTTCTTTGAATGCAGCTGACCTGGTATTTACCACTGTGAACAGCCTCATCCATTTTGGCAGCACAAAGGGGCTGATCTCCTCCTGACTTGAGTCAATATAATTTTTTTTCCCCTGGTATTAGGGGCACTGGAATGGGTGGAAGGTGGACCAGCTTGCTTTATTCTTTGCAAAGTCTACAAGTACTGTTTCCATCCTTCAGCCTCCCCTTTTCTGCCTTGGGGATCCCTGGATGAGAGTTGTGAGATGAAATTAAAAGGAAAAGTTGCAAGGCCGGTGTGGAGCATGTTAGAAATCAAGTGGGTTACAGCACCCTGTCAGAACCTGCTCTTCTCCAGCCAGTGACAAAGGTGTCCCCATCCCTCCTCTGTGCCCTGGCAAGGCAGTTCAAGTCATGAGAAAGGGCTCTCCTGGGTAAGGATTATTAACAGCAAATCACTGACTTGTGATTTGTACCAGGTTTCCTGATAGAGACAGTAAGTCATCTCACATGGATTACTGTAGAGTGTTCATAGATGTGTTTTCCCTCCTCCATGAGCTGCCATGGCTCCATGGTCCCCAGACTGAGCCCCCTCTGCCCCCGCCAGCCAGTGGCACCTCTGTGACACCCAGCACTGAGAGGAGGAGGGGGAGCAAGCGCTATCTCCCTCTAGCTTCAGAACTAGCACAGTCTTTAATCTGTGCATATTTTAAGGTGTGGGGATCCCATAAATCCTTTCACATCTGGGATCGCTTGTAATGGCCAGTGTCAGGAGTTTACAGAGGAGCTTTCCTAAGATCTAGTGCCCAGAATCAATAGCAGCTGCAATTCCAGGCAGGGGGATAGGCTGAATCCGGATTTGATTCTCAGGTGTTTTCAATTGTATTTCCAGCAAAAAATTACTGTTGTTAAGTGATTCTGCTGGTCTGGTCGTGCCTTTTGAAGTTGCCTTTATTTCTTTGAGCTTGGATTCCTTGAGATCCTCTAGGTGCTCCGTCCCCAAACCCGCATGTATCTAATAAACCTGACAGCTTCCCAGCAGATGTCTCTATCTTCTCCATTTTCTCCTTTATCGAGGGGACAGACTTCACTGGAGAGTGCATCTTAGCAAGTGAGGCCAATGCAGGCTCTTTAGAGAGCTCCCAGAGGCCCAAGTCATCTACTCCAGCCATGAAAGAGCAAGGGGACCTTGTGTGGCAAGGCAGGGTTTGACATACCCTGCAGCTCACATTTCTTCATTCTCCACTTCCCCCTTGCCCTCTCATAGTGCATCGGAGAGCATCAGCTCCCATCTGCCTGCAAGGGTGTGTGCTGCTCTGGAGTGAATTGTTTGAGGTTTCCACCACTCCACCCCCCTGTGGGGAGCACCCCTCATCACTAACAGCATCACCACTCCTGTTTGTGCAGAGCACTGCCTGGGAGCACCAGGAGAATGGAGTCTGGAGAAAAGGGCTCTGTTGTACAGCGTGCCTGTGGCCTCGGGCACAGAGTGCTGGCCAGGACTGCTGGCTGGACTCTGCCCTCTCCATGAGGTGCTTCTGGGTCTGTGCTAAATCACAGGCAAGTTGGGGCCAGACTTCCCTTGGCTGTCCCTGTTTGCTCTGAACTGCCTACATCTGAATTCCTTGTGGGTGGAAGAAAGGAACATGGAGGTGATGGGCAGCATCTGTAATAGGAAATTGCTGTCTGCAGATGTGTGTGTGAAGGAAAGCCTGTGTCAGAAAATGGTATCAAGGGATAAATTCCACAAGTGAGTGAATCCATCTGAGTGTAAGACACAGCTTGTGCATTTTCCTCAAGAAGGAGGTGAACAGCTTCAAGGATATCAATCCATTTTATGAATGACATGGTTTCCCTAGCATTGCCCGTGCTTACTCAGTAGGAGAGAAGACAACAGGCAAATAAGCAGGTGTTTGGCCCATCTTGGACCAGGTGAATCCTTACTCCCTTTGCATTTAGGTGGAGCTATGCTTGCAGTTTTGCTTGAGTAAGAACTTTGATTACATTCCTCTTTTGAAGGAGCAATGTGATAGTGTCCAAGCTGAAACACCTCCTGAAAAATACAATCTTGTCTCCTGGCTGGCTCTGCAGGTGTGTGGTGTGCAGTGGGAGATGCTCCTGTTCTTTTAAAACAAGGCTTTGCCCATTGACTACAATGGAAAACAACTTGTTACCACGTCTAAGCACAGAAATTTCTTCTGCCTTTGCTTTGCACAAATGGAAATCTGATTGCTCCTTCTAATCTTCCCCAGTACACCTGGTGCTGTAGGGACCAGTGACAGCCTGGCCCTGATAAAGACTTCAAGAGTGCACCTATTATCTACAGCCCAGAAAAACTCCGATCATGTGGGAACAGTTAAAAGTAAGAAAATATATAACAGGTCATCTGTCTGTCAGCTCAGTCAGCTCAGAGGTGGGAACAGATTGGCACAGCTGGGTGCAGCCACCCCGCCGGAGCCTGCAAAGGCCGGCCAGCAGAGCTGCAGCCGGCCAGAGCACAGCCTGCTCCGTTCCCTTGGAAGCTGTGTGTCTGCCGGGGCTTGGCCGCCAGCTCGGCCGTGGCCAAAGCACTGAAGCTGCTTTCTGCCAAGCCCACTCTGATGAGATACTGAGACCTGAGGCGGGGTTTGGCTCTCCGTGCTGGAGGTGCATGCGGTGACATGACCTTTTCTTGACCCAGCAGCCCCCCCAGCCCCGGCACTGCGCCGAGGCCAGTGCTGGCAGGCAGAGAGAGGCAGGGAGCTGGCTGGTGCCTGGGGCAAGGGCTCTTGGGCACCTCAGGCAGTGCAAACCCTCCCTGCCACCCGGGCCTGGTGCTGCAGAGAGCGTCATGCTGAGGAAGCAGCTGGATGCTGAGCAGTGCAAGCCTTCATCTGTACGCTGCTCTCTGGGTATTTGCTCGTACACGGTATCGTTGTGGGCAGGGTGTAACCCCTGGCCTCCAGTGCAGATGGTTGCATGAAAACAATTAATCTTCTGGAGAGCAGTGAATGGAAACATTAGTGCCTCGACCCCTAACACAGGTGAGCCTCACTGCCCAGCCTGAAGGTTTGCGTGCACAGGGAGCTTTTGCTGACTGCAAGCTTTTGCGGGCTTGTGGGTCTGAAAGAAAAGGCAGAGACAGATGGAGAAATGGATACAGGGATGCAGAGAAGCATTGCATTCTCCTGGACAAGCACCAGGGCAGGAGCCCTGAGAAAAGCCAGTGAGTCCTGATGGGTGTGGGCTGCCCAAGGGGCTGGGAGAGGTGGGCAGCAAATTCCCCTTGCTCTGATTGCTGCTGTGGAAAAGGAAGCGTGACATGGCTGTTTGCTCCCGGCAGATAACCTGGAAGCCATCTAACGGATACCCCAGCTTCACCTATTATCCCAGGAGGAATCAACCATCTGCAGTTTTGCTAGCTGTGCTGGACAGGAAGGGATAGTTCATTAGCAATTTATACGTTTGGTTTGTCTCCTAAAATGGATCTTTCCAGCAGCAGGGATGTGTCATTTCCCTGTTGAGATGCTCCTGCTTTCACAGTGGTGACTCCCAAGCCAATCACTCTCAGCGTGAGCTGGAGTTACCAGCGTATGTAAATGATGTAAATAAGCTGCAGGAGCAGGGTCATGTAACTGTTTTGTTAGGTTCTGCCCTGTCAGCCCTATTTCATGGATTCTGACAGAATATTAACATGTTTGCATATGTAAATGTGTTAAAGAGAGCATCAGCTGAGGGAATACATTAAACCCAGTTGTCCTTCCAAGTTGATTTAATCTGACAGCACCTCCATTAAAAAAATAAAAAGCATCAGTTTTCCTTTTGTGACTTGATGTACAGTAATTAGCTTGTTAGAGCAGGAAACACCTCCTTTCATAATTGATTTTGCACCCCTTTTACTTGGATATCTCTGACAAGCTGTTTCTTGCTCCCCAAGGACACCATCAGTACTTCCCATGTGTTTGGAATTTCATGAATGTGAATAATGAATATGATTTATCCCTCCCACACTCCCATGCACAGATAATATATGTAGCCAATTTGTGAACTGGACCTTGCATCAGAAGGATCGGTGTCAAAGCATTAATAGTGTACTGGCCAAATGTGCACGGGAATTAGGGCCCAGCTAAGCAGAGATTTTTGGGGTATTAGTGAGATGGGAACAGCTTGCACCACGTGTTTGTCACTGGGTAGGAAAAACAGAATGAAGATTTTCTGAATGGTCCTGTGTATCTAAGTTAGCATGCCAAATTGGTTGCTTATTACAGCTGGCACAGTGCCTTAGCAGGCTAATGTGTTAATAATGTGTAATGTTTCTCTTAGGCAATGGCACCACTCTTCATTAGCACATCTCAAGCCCTGTCACTGTTGCTTAGCTCGACATTTTGTTTCTGATGTTCGAGTGAGGGTATTTGAAATCAGGGTTTCAGATCTGCTAATACATGTCACACACTCTTTAAAAATGGATTTTAAAAGGGCCTCAATAATTTTATGGCTACTAATAACATTTGTAGCTATGTGAGCTAAGCTAATGATAAGAGTAATCAAATTTCATGTTTCACGGCATAAAATGAGCAACTGTAGGGGTCAGGAAGGTATTCACTCCCTGCCCTCCTCCCCTGGGAACCACTGTCTTATCCGGTTGGCTCAGTAGAGGAGCAGTGTTTGGGACGTGAAATAGCACAGTGCTGCAGGGAAGTTCAGGTCCTGCACTGTACATAGCAAGGATCTTATTAGTGAGAATCAGAATTCTGGTTTCAGTTGGCCAATGGAGCAAACCATTTGAACCATACATTTGCTTCACACTGATTACCTCTCACGCATCCAGTACACGGGGTTGAGTCTCCCCATTTTTGTGCCTGTTTTCCCAAGTCCCCTGAACTTGGACATATGAGCCCAAGTATTTCTGAGAGGCTCCAGTACAGCCACATAATTCATGTCCTAATTTTTCAATCAACAAAGGCGCTCACTTAGACTTCCCTCAAATTTCTGTTTTTTTCAGCCACTGTATTAGCAAGTTTGTTCAGAGCATTTCTTTAACACTTAGAATAACTGAGAGGCATCCAAGAGAGCCTGGAGCCACCAGCAAGCACCTTTCTGCAGGGCTGCAGTGGGGAGAAGCTTCAGTGCCTCACCCACACCTGGCTGCAGCTTGCCCAGGTGCGCTGTGCCTGGTGCTGAATGGCGGGGCTGGAGCCAGGAGACTGAGATTTGGCAAGGCAACAAACTGTTCAACTGCTGCCTGGCTTTGATAAAGACTTCCCCTCCCTTTGCCAAATAGTGCCAAGAGCACCTTCTAGCACCCACACTTTTAGTGTGATGTGTTTTCTAAAGCCTTTTAGTGCGTTGTACCAGTGATGAGCCTAAAAGGACTCACTTAACACAATGCATTATAAGCCAGATTGGAGATGTGCTGAATAAAATAACCCAGCAGAGACAGCCAAAAAGCTCTCTGTATTTCTTGAACAGGAAAGCAGCTTTTATTTTTTTAAGAAAGCTATTTTCCAGAAAACCTTGGCATCAGGCATTTTTTGAGGCTCAGAGTAGATTGCCACGAGGAGAGGGCTTCCCTGTACATCAGGGAACATAATGGGAAAGGCTGAAGTTAAAGACCCTTTAATTGAGGCCTTCAGAATGGTAAGTATAACACTGCATCGCTGTGTTTAGGGGATTTTGAGTATCTCTACCATCAAGGCTACATTTGTCTGTAGGATTAATCACTTTTTGATCCAGAGGGTTTAAGACAGACAGCTTACTAGGAATGTGCTGCATGGCTCTCCCAGGCTGGCAATTAGCTTTGTTTCTTCATATTGTCTTGTTTATTATACCCTTCTCTGCCTCTTTATTTTTTTTTCTGACTTACATGTTAATATACAAATTTATTTTTAATTCATTTTAATCAATTTTAATCCATCTTTAACTGTGAAGAGGGCTTTTAATAAAGTCTCTGTATCAAATACAGAAAATTAAAAACTCCTGCTGCTAAGCAGAGAGCTGGTTTGTATATACTGTACTATATGAAGCTGTAAAAAATCCTAGGAAAAACTCAAAGACATAATTTTGCTGTATTTCAGGGCTTTATCTCTAGACTTGCTGAGGTTCTCTTACTTGCTGGAAGGCCATCAAGAATCCAAATTATACCCATTACATTTGACTTGAATGCAAGCAGGGTTTTTTTGGCATTGTTTGTACCTCATATGAAAGAAAAAATGTGTCAAGGTAGCTCTCTGTGGGCACCCATTCAGGTTCCTTCAGATGCTCTGAAATGAGCTCCTGCCCTTGACAGGCTCTTTTCCCCTGAATATCAGTGGGCCTGAAGGGCAGAGAAGGCACATACCCCTGTGTCCCATCACAGAGCCTTTTCTCCTGTACTCCTAAATCCTTTATGGGCTAGCACAGAAGATGGATGATGTCCTTATTTCCTTATCTTGTGTGCAGTTTGAATGGGAGTGGAGAAGCAGGAAACAGTCCTTGAGCTCTAGACCAAAACTATCCCTCAACACTGTGTCTGGGAGGCATCCCTGTGAAGTTCTCACATGGGATTGCACATGTATGGGACTTGTGAGCTGCCAGCAAATAACACAACGGTTGGCAAAGCCCCTCCAGGTCTGGCAGCTTGCTTTGGGGCTGGAAACAACTCAAATATACTTGAATGCTACCTAAAGGCTTAGAGTTTTCCTGTTTCCAGATGTGGCTTGGCCCTGAATCTGCTGGGTGGCCTTGGTTAATCAAGTTCACCGCTCTGCATCCAGTTCCTGGGGACCCATGGGAGTGATGCTGGCCACTTTTATCCAGCATTTTGCTGTACCCTGAGGACAAGCACAATCTCAGACTGAATATTGCTGTGTAGAACAGCACAGGGTTGATGTAACTACAGAGTCCCAAGCCAAAGCTTACTGACATACATGGGGCTGCAATGAATTGACTTTGGTCAGTTTTGGATCAGATGCTCAAAGCTATAAAATTTTTTTGACCTTATAACATCCCCCAGTGTGAAGTTACTAGCACAGTCAGAAGTAGATGCAGCACGTACTGTGCTTTTCTGTCACAAACAGTTTGTCTTCCTTTCTCTTGGCTCTTCTTTTAATAAATGTAACTCCTTCTCCTGTGGCTCAGGCATTGTGTTGAACCGTGCCGACAAATGTTCTCAGGTTTTTAAAATATTCGGTATTAAAGAGATCAGGCCAGATGTGTTCTGCTGCCTTCATCACTCTAGGTTGTGTACTCTGTGTTGAAATGATTATTGTCATCACCCAGTGAAAGGCAGCTGATGAAAGACTCTCTCCCCCTCTGATGAGCTATCTATCCACCCATGCCTGCTGCAGAGTGCACAGGTTTTGTTTTTGAATGATATATTGCTGTGTCAAAGTGGCTTATGTGCTGCTTAAACTTGCGCTGGTGAATGATAGAGAGTGTGCATTAAACACTCTCCCTGCAATGGGAGCTGTATTTTCTCATCTCCATCTTTGGGAGCACCAAAGCCAATCCCCTACAGGGGCCCAGGAGGGACTCCTGGGGCAGTATCTGGGTGTGCCTGTGTTCAACTGGACATCTCCATAGAAATACAATTGGATACCATTTAGTCTTTCTAGAAGGCACAACTGTTCTTTTTGCCCACCCTATCCTGTTGATAAAGGAACCTCTTCCACATGACACATTTTGAAATGTTTTGGGATTGGCTGCATTTCCCATAAAACTTCCCTGTTCTCAAGTAGTATAGCTTTTGTTTTCCCTCTTTTACTCCACTTTTCTTTTTTTTNGTTTGATAAACAAAACGCATTAAGCCAACATTTTGCCTTGAAAAATGTTTTGATTGTAAAACTCAGTTCTCAAAGCCTTCCACACTTCCACAGTCCCTCAGCATCTCTGGTAAATTCCAGCATCCCTGAGCAGAGCCCATAACATGAATAAGATCTTTCCAAACAACTGAGAATAATTAAAAAACCCAGGACACAGATATTTTCTTCGTGTAGTGACACAATCGAATACTTAACCAAAAATAATGTAATGAAAAGTCTAGGTCACAAAATGGAGCGCTGCAGCCTGGAAAAATAGCTTTCTGACCTTCTGGATTTCCTCTATTAGAGGACTACTGTGCAGTGAGCAAACCCTATTTCTTACAACAAAGAAATTTAGCAATCTGGAGGCTGTGTCACCTTGCTGGCAGAAACACTGAGCGGCAATAGTGCTGAAAGTCAACACTAATAGCTGACACCAAATTAAACTGCCAGGGTTTGTGTGATGTAGTTCTGTCACCCATTGACACATTTGATGTGAATTCAGAGGCTCTGCTGTAAACTCATCAGCAGAGCTCATGACGCATCATCTTTACATATCTGTCCATCCACATTTGTCAGCAAACTGTGAGCCTCCAATGGCTCCAGGGTTTGGGATATAGATTGCTTTACCTTCACGTATAGCAAATAGAGTGTTTTAACACTTGTGATACCCTCAGCTCCAGCTTTTAACTGACAAAGCCTTGTTAGCTGCACTTCAGCCTTTCTGCCTCCACGCTGAACGTGGTGATTGATGAGGGCTGAATATGGCAGTGGGGTGGCCCATCCCTTCTTAACTTGTGGCTCAAATCATCTCCAGTTTGCCCATGCAGAAGAGCAGCAGGCACACTCCTGAGTGTCTTCATGAAGTGCCTGATTGAAAGGCCACAGCCAATTAGGTGGAGCTGAAATGGACACTTGCAGGATGTCTTTGCCTCTCAACTCCCTGCAGAGAGCAGGCACTAGAGAAGTGCTGATAGCCCTCACATCTGCTTGCATCACCCAACAGCTCTCAGAGCCAGGGGCCAGTGTTTCAGCCTGGGAAACATGGCAGGGTGGCTCTGCCCCCACTTCACAGCTTCGGACCAGGAATGGCCCCAGCAAATACCAGGCCTCAAATTCTGATGCAGTAAACTGCTCTCAAATGCAAGTCACACTGCTGAGGCAGTTGTTGACTGGTGACAAATAAATAATCTCCCCCTAAAATAACATGGCATTTAAAACACAACCAACAAACACCCCTCCCCCCCCACGCTTCTTCCTGGACAATCCAAAAGGGATTTCTAATATTTGGTTTTCTCTAAACCAGTTAGTGTTTTTGCAGTTTCAGATTGATGCATTTTGGTTAAGAGGTCCTGATTTTCCTGCTAATTTTGGACTTACTGAGGTAATGAAAGCAGGTCCCCTCAGATGACAACAAATTCTGCTGGGGTGCACGTGAATGCTGAAGTAGATGTGATGCTCTGAGCAATGCTGAAGAGACACCCCAGGTTTGTGCCAGGCTCTTGTTTCCCCAGACAACCAGAAAGGAAAAGGGTCTGCAGTTTCTCTTTATGTCTCCCTGGTATTTAACATATTTTCTAGCTTTCAATAGCATCCTATTTGCCACACATTGCCCTAGTATTCCATAATTTTGTTCTACTGAGTGGCTTTGCTATCAGTGTAAATTACCATGGAGAGAAAGCTGTATTTAGGCTCACAGGAGGAACAAACAGACCAAGAACAACAAATCAGATTTTTTTTTTCGTAAGTCCATTTTAACATATGGCTTAAAAGACTACTTTTATAAGGTAGTATGCATTAAATCACACATTCAAGTGTGAGCTCTAACAGAATGGGAACAGAAACATCATGTCCTACAAGAAAAACCATATCTCTATTTTCTCCCTGTGTATCCAAATCTCTTGCTCATATAATAACTGGCATAAAAACACTACAGTATCCCACGTTCTAATAACACTTTGCACCACTAGAATTATTTCCAAAAATGGTGATAGAAGTTTACATTTGCTCTTAAAAATTCTAAACTCCATAACTTTGTAAAAAAATTAGGGAAAAAAGTACAAGCTTTAAAAATATTTCTCATCAACTTCTACTGCTGCTTGTGACCTGCCCCATTTGGAAACTGCTGTGGAGTGCCAGTTGGCTTGTGTGATGGAAGCAGTTTGAGTTCTCAGACTGAGCACCTGGGATTTAATTTGACACCTTGAACATCATACTCTTGTCCTCTGGAAATGTATCCTTGTTAGGATTTGTTCCAAGGTCTTCAAGAGCTGAGTGCAGCACTAAAACAGAATTTGGAACATCCTTTCTTTCTCTCCTTGGTGTAGAGTGGCTCCACTCCTAGGTGCCTCAGGAACATGTGGGTGGCCAGGAGGGACCCAGACTGGCCAAACTGATGAGCTGAGAGATGCAGCCTCAACCTGCACAAGCCTCAGGGCATCTGGGGCTCGCTCCATGCACAGGGGGATTGTAATGGAAACGCTGACAGCTCTTAACAGTTATGACATCTAGGCATCTCTGTAATTACTGCACAGAGGCTTCTGGCATGCAAACAATATTAGGCTACATCTTGTGCCTGACTTGTTTTATCTCTGTGGCAAAGCTCCTGAGGACAGGAAATCATCGCTTCTCCTCACGTTTTTCAAACTCTGGTTGTGCTCTCAGCAGCTTACAGATACTTACTAACAGCAGTGGCAATTGGACTGATTCAATGCTTATTTCAATTGCCAGATTTCCTGTTAATAGACTGTAGAGTCCAGATGCCCAGTGCAAGGTGCTCAGTGGACAACAACTCTCTCTGCAGTGTCCCAGAGAAGAGAAACCTTAAACCTGCACCTACAGAAACTATTTATAAATGCACCTGACTTTAGTTTTTGTGTCATGTCATCACTGGGACCAGGGTTCTTTGTCCTTTCTTGCACCTTCCTGGTTGGCAGCAGGGAAATAAAATTCCCTGCCTGCAAAGAGATGTGTCCCACCTCCTGTATTTGGCTCTTTCTAAAGTCATGAACAGTACAAGTCTTACAAATACATTTTTGGCACTTTTGATCAGGTAAAGGCTTAAATCAGATGAGTTAAAATGGGTCACGAGATGCAAAGCAGCCATCTCTGACATTACCTGGACTGTGGCCAGTGCACCACAGCATTCCTGCAACTGCCTTGCTTGTATAACTAGCAATAACTACCTGGAGATAACACTACACGACAAGAAAAAATACAGCAACTAAGCAACAGTCCCCTGCCTCCTCTCATACCTCACCTCCAAATGCTGAAACCATTGGTGCAGTGAAGGCTACAACTCGTGTGAGGCAGGCAGTGGTGGCCAGGGAAGTGATGAGGCCCAGAGACCTGGTCCCCACTCAGAGTTCAGCTCTCAGGGTGGCAACTTTATCCTGCACTTTCCCCCCTTGGATGCAGGCTCCAACACAAACTGCAGCAGCCCAGTAACACGTCCCACACCGACCCCAGAGGTAACTGGATTTAGAGTGGTGCCCTGTCAGGAGCCATTGGGTTGTGTGCATGACAGATGGAGGGTTTCACAGCCCCGTCAGAGAAATATTTAAACTAATTTAAATAAGTTGTCTGGATAATTAGATATCGTAGCACCCTCTTCTGGCTTTCTGCATTCCCTGGGCTGTGGCTGTCACTCCTCTTTGAGACCATTTGGTTCACACAAAAGGGTTTCCTGGTCATGCTTTTGAAGTTGCATCCATCCCAATCTTCTCCCAATTTCTATAACTTCATGGCTTTCTAGGAGAGAGACTCCTCAAACTCATGTTTCCCACACTGAGTCCCTTCACAATTAACCTTTTTGTGCAACCTTTTTAAAGCAGAATCTCTCTTTTTTTTTTTTTTTTT
>VZUA01086326.1:0-11271 GCA_013401035.1 Horornis vulcanius
GTTTCCCCAGGAATTCTCCATCCCAGGACATGCCCGCACTCCCCAGCCCATCCCAGATGCTGCTGGAAGCTCCCAGGGGCTCTCCAGATGTGGAGGGACATTTCAGGCTGTCCCCAACTTCCTTCACCTCCCAGGACCTCTCTGCCCTCTCCTTCTTCCAGTTCCAGCTGCACAGGGAGGAAAATTTGCTGAGGAACATCCCAGAGGAAAAATTGCTGGCTCCTGACGAAAATGGCAACAGGTCCTCGATTTTTCTGTCAAAATTTCTGTCAAAATACTGATTTCTGTGCCCTGGGGACATCACTTTGCTCTGACCTCTGATCAAAAGCTTCTCTGCTCAAGGGGAGGCTCAAACTTGAATCAATACACAGAATTTTAGGCAGATACTAAAAATAGAAATACTCCATATTTGCAGTAATATTCCTGAGCTACAGCTGATACCAGGATAAATTCAGGGTGTTAAAATATTTAAGGATTAGGGGTATGTGTAGGGATTGACAAGAAAAATAAAATCAAGCAAAATAAGTACTAGGAAAAAAAAAAAAGCAAAAAAAGATTTTTTCCATGTTCCTCTCAGGGTAATTATTTGTATTATTAACTGCTAATAAAAATAGATGAGAGGATTACCCAAAAACACAAACTGGAGCACAGACTCCCAAAGAAATGGGAGTGGCT
Source organism: Horornis vulcanius (assembly GCA_013401035.1). Lineage (NCBI taxonomy): Eukaryota > Metazoa > Chordata > Aves > Passeriformes > Scotocercidae > Horornis > Horornis vulcanius. Next base: position 676 of record VZUA01086326.1, read on the forward strand.
GTTCTGCTGGAAATAAAAGGAGAGCAAAGCTTTTCCTGATCCCAGTAAAACCCAGTATTGCCCTGGAATGGGGTGCTTGTGGAGAAAATAGCTATTTAAAAGAAAAAAATTAAAATATCTAATTAGGCTCCATGCAGTTTAGGTAGATTGGGATAGCTGGGATCAAATCAGATTGACAGAAAGCATGGAATAATTTATGAATTATCTGAGTCTCGGGGAGAAAAAGAGAAATTTCTGTCCCAAATTTAAAATATTGATAACCCCACACAGGGAAAACCAAGCACAGCACTGGCCTCTCACCTAAAGTACCACATTCCATCCACAATTATGATTTCCAGTGCAATAATAAAATCAAACTTCACTTTGCAGCAATTATGTCACTCAGTAAACAACAAATAAGCCACCTATTTACATATACCCTGCAATTTTTTTTAAGTGATACACAAAAATTTCTGATGCATGAATGAAATTGATCACAATTAAGAGATTTCTATTCATGTGTCAATGCATAATTCACAAGCAAAAATCTTCTCACTCCTAAACTCACTTTTATGAAGGTTCCACACTCAAAAGAACACCCAAAGGCAGGAATACAAACTAAATAAAGATAATTCCGGGTTCTACTGGATGGTGAACAACAGGGTAAAAAAATCCACTTTAAAAAATCCCAAAAAAAAACCAAAACCAGACCAAACCAACCTAAAAAACCACCCCAAAAAACTCCAAATGCAGCAAGAAGTGTCAGAGTTGTTCAGCCATATTTAAGGATATTTTGCTACAAGATGAGGGAGGAATAATTAAAGTACAATTAACGCCTGCATTAACTTTTCCTCGCTGAGGAAAGGAAGATATGCTGAAAATTTACAAGAAAAATAAAACCCAAAGAGTCTTTTTGGGATAAAATCCAGTAAAAATTAGATTTTTAGAGCACTATACATTTTTGAAAATTGTACTATTTTCAGTAGTTGAGGCCGAATGCACAGAGGAAACTGAGCTCTCCTCCCTCACAGGACTCCCAGTTTGGAAATTTTTTATTTTAAGAAGGAGAATTTCCCTTCTCTCAGTTTTTAGGGACCTTGCACCCTTTTCCCTGCACAAACAGGGATTGGGGGCAGGAATCCTGGATCAGCTCCTGGAGAGGAATGGGACCATAGCAAGAAGGGAGCAGCAAGAAATCCTGCCAGACAAAACCAGCAACTGAGAATAATAAACCCTTGAATACCCCAAAAATTCAGTATTTCCCAGCTTTAGTATTTTATGTTTTAAAACGCGCTCTCCCTGTTAGTTTGGGGTGTTTTAACCACTCTTTTTGGGGTGTTTTAAGCACTCCTTTCTCTTCTGATTGTTCCCAACTGAGTTCTCTTCCAGGCTGCTGCACAAGGCTGTTGCCCAGGGAAGGAGGGCTCTGACTTTTGCCCTGGCCCAAAGATTTGCATCCCTCAACAAGATCGATGAGAAGGATGCAGAGAAAAGGGTAGGAGGCTGATTTGCCAAGGAAAAAAAAGTCATTTTTTAATCACATGCGACCCTCTTTCAAACCCCAGCCAAGCACCAAGCATCTCCTGCTGTCCTGGAAAAGAAAGGAAAATGGGAATGGGGAGGGAATGATGGAGCACAAGTGGGAACAGAGCCTCAAAATCCCAACTCCCCTCTTCGTTATCTAAAAAATGTCGCTGTTTTTAAACTATTTTTGCTTTTCACTGCAACTTTCTGCCTTTCTTCTCCCTTCTCAGACTGCTTTACATCTTGCTGCAGAAAAGAACCAGCACCTGATGGTGAGTGACCTGATCTCCCTGGGGGCCAACGTCAACGAGCAGGACAGCTCTGGGAAAACTCCCCTGCACCTGTGTGCAGAGAATGGATACCTGAGAGTTCTGGAGGTAAACTGGGTGTTTATGTTGGCTAAAAGTGGAGTAAAAGCAGCTAAAACACGTTCTAGTGTTTAAAATAACCCGGGGTTTTCCATATAGCTCCGCTCTGATGTGCCTGCACGGGGATTTGGGGGAGGAAAGGGATTTTTGGCGCTGCCAAAAGTCAGGGATCACCTGGATATTCTTCATTTCAGGTGCTGAGAAACTGCAAGAACAACGGGGTGTGTGTGGAGGTGGATCTGCCTGACCACCATGGTAAGGAGGGAAAGCTGAGCTGGGCAGGGGCTTGGTTTAGATCCCAAACCTATAAATACAGATTTACCCCAAGGAGGGGTCAGGCACTGGGTTTGACTTTTCCATGGGTGTTCCCCTCACCCCTGCACTGTGCTGCTCCTAATAAAATCTATAAATTCAGATTTACTCCAGGCAGGGCTCAGGCACTGGGTTTGACTTTTCCATGGGTGTTCCCCTCACCCCTGCACTGTGCTGCTCCTAATAAAATCTATAAATTCAGATTTACTCCAGGCAGGGCTCAGGCACTGGGTTTGACTTTTCCATGGGTGTTCCCTGCAGGTTTAACACCCCTGCACTGTGCTGCCCTTGCCCACACCGTGCTGGTGGCAGAATCCCAAGGCACTGCCAGGGACAGCAGCACGGGGATGTTCCTGACGCTACGGAAAGACCAAATCCTGGAGGGAATTCTCTGCCTGCTCCAGATGGGAGCAAAGCCCCAGCTGCAGGTGAGGATCACAGCAGGATCTCTGCCCTGGCTTAAGTGTTCCTGTCCTTGTGCAACCACAGGATTTGCTGTCACCTGCAGGTGCTGAATTCATGTCAAACCTCCACGGCCTGCCCAAAGCTCAAGGAGAACACAGAGCTCATGTGGTTGCTTCAGACTCATAAAGCCCAGGCACAGGATGTTCTTCAAGAGGTAACTGAGGGTGCTTTACATTTCAGGATTATTTTCCAGGATTAAGCAAATATTCAGTGCTTACCAAAAAAAAAAAAAACAAGAAAAGAAAGAAAAAAAAAATTACAGCTTTTTTGTTTTTTCCAAGGTCATTTTTGACTCTGTCAGAGCAGAGTTCCCGCCAGAGTACATGGAATAAATGTAATTATATAACAAGATTTAATTTACAAATACAGACTTAAAGCCACATTTCATGCCACTGAGGTTCTTCCAACAGGAGAGAAAACACAGCACAGGAAAAAAAAAATCATTTCAGTCCAGTTGAAGTGGAAGTTGACAGTTGTGTTCTCTTCACCTGTACAGAGCTGCAGCCTGCTGGGTGCTCCCCGAGGAATCCCCGCTCCCCCAGCAGCAAACTCAGCTGAATTTTGTTCCTTGTCATCCTCAGACCTCCTTGATGTCCTTCTCACAGGTATTTTGTGGTAGGAATTTGAGTCCAGGCAGTTGGGGGGGTTTGTGACTCAGTGGCTCAATCCAGTCCCTTCCCGGCTCTGCCATCCCGCAGAATCATTTGGGGTGGAAAAGAACCCCCAAAATCCTTGAGTTCAAACCCCCACGGCGTGGAGCTGATGGAAAAGGTGCTCAGCACCTCATCCCAGCCTTTGGATTTACTCCAGAGTTCATTTTCCTTGCAAAAAATGGGGGAATAAATCAGTGGCTTCAGCAGGAACACCCGGCCTGGGGATTGAGCTGAGTTTTGCTGCTTCATTGCCTTCCAGGGAAATGCTGAGAACTCTCCTCACCTGCATCTCGTGAGCCACCTGCTGCACAAGAAAAAACCAGAGGACAGAGAGTAAAATATAGAATATATTCTATTATATCTTGAACTGACTGCTGGAAAGATCTCACCTGGACCCAGAATTAAAGAGCAAAGTGAGAAATGAGGGAAATCCTCAGTGCAGGTTTCGCCAGGAATTCACTGTTAGGTGCTCCAGGAAGAATTGGATTCTTCATTTTCTCACTAATTTGTGCTTCTCTGCTCAGGTCTGAGGTGTAGCTGCCCTGCAGTCTGAAGCTCTGATGATTTTTTTATGCAGGTGTCTAGCCCAACAAAAAGATTTGAACCATCCAGGGCCTAATCTTGAAAGTTTCAGGCTTAGCCATGAGGGTTTCAGTCTAAAATTAGTCTCTACACTCCAAATTCAACGTTCAGATAGACTGAAAAACTCATTAATTTAAACACAAGCTCTGGGAATTCAAAGCCTGATGAGTTATATTTAATATTTTCTGTAGTCTGGCTCTGGATTTGGCCAGGGTTGGAGGGGTCACATTTTAAGGCAGTCTCATAGTGAAGTCCTTCCTAAATAACACATCGTGCTAAGCATGGGGTTTTTTTCCCCCAAAAATCAAGCTTTTTATAATGCAATCAGAATTTTGCACCAATAGTGGACTGTAGGTGAAGTCTGGGACAAAGTGCTTCGAATCAGCTCCTTTCTAACAGAGAATTTTACCTTTATAAAATTTAAATATATAACAACAGCTTTTGAAGGATCATTTTTTACACAAAGTTGGGAGCACAGCAAGGAGCTGAAATGATCCTCTACTGCCAGAAAACAGAGTGTTATGCAGTAGAATTACTACCAGATAATTTTTATTTCTAATTATTTCTTCCCAGACTTCCTCTCCTTGAATTTTACCTTCTGGTTGCGAGTTGGCTGGTTTCTATGAAACTTCCCTGTTTGCTACATAGGGAGCAATTCTACTTTTACAGAACCTAAACCCAAAAAAAATTCACTGATCCAGCAACCCCTCATGTGTCTCCTGTTGAGGAAAATGGGAGATTCCCCACGTGAGACCACTGCAGGATCCAGTGTGAAGTACTCAGCATCTTTGGGGAATGTTTTTAATGAACCCTTTGCTTCTTGTATAAAAAAAAAAAAAAAGGTTATTTCTATATTGTGGGGTTTCCTTAAGTGTTAAGCTCCAAGAGCTACATTGCACAAGGTGAATTAACTTTGAGGAGTGGCAGTGTTGAAGTGAATTCCAATGGGATTTGGGTCGTATCCTATGATTCTGATAGCCCTGAACAGCTAAAGAGGTCTTTGTTGTATTTTCTCTAGTCTGAGATGTAATAATTCATGATCTTTCAGTATTTCATTTTAAAAAATATGTATATGGTATGTTACTCTCATGATGAGCTGCATAATTCATCCACCTCCTTCCTAAGCTTTCCCTCATCTTTTAACAATCTTTTCTTTTCCTCTTTTTGTCCCAGGTTTTATAGATATTTTTCCTCTCTGGTTATTTCTCTCTGTCCCCCCACCACTCCTGATCCTTCTTTCTGTTTTAACTTTGAACACTTTAACTCACATCTGTTCTCACTGAACTTTTTTATTCATTTGAAAACAATTAAGGAACAGCTTTTGGGTCAGCTCAGCTTCCACTTGTGGGGTTGAAGGGTCAGGTCCAGCTCCTTATTTTCATTATTAACTGACCAAGAAATCCCACGTCACCAGGATGAAGCAGATTGCTGAACAAAGAAAAGAGCATCCATAAGCAGTTGCAGGGGAAAAAAAAACCCTGAATTTTCTCACAGGATTTCTTAATAAAAGCATAGAAAATTCATTTAATAATACAGCATTAATCTTTTAGTCATGGGAACCATCGAGGTGAAAGGACAGGAGCATTAAACTATTCATATAGATCTCATTTATTCAATATACTCAGAGATGAACTTGCTTCTGCAGTTATCCTGCCACAGTTATCCATTAATTGCATTGTTAGTAGGTCGCTTTACATTGTTTCACTGCTCCTTCCTGTCAATAAATACATTTATTTCAGGCAGTAATTTGGTTTTTTCTGTGCTTTTCTATCTGGACTGAGCTCACAACAGAAGGGATATCATGGAAAAGGCAAATTAAGCAGAGATTAGAAGCTGAGAAGCGTGTGAAGGTTGTGTTGTTGTTTTGGTTTTTAAGGTTCTCCAGCATCCCCCTTTGCCAGCACTAATTCCAAAGGGAATCACAGGACCCTGATCCTGGCAGAAGGGGCTGGAGGGATCCTGGTACCTCACCCCCAGCAGAAACCCAACCCCTGTTTGGTTTTGAGCCTCCAAAATGTGTCCCCAAAACCCTGATTTGCTGCACAGTCACGATTATTGCTCCAAAGACCCTTCCCCAAGGCTGTTGGGATTTTGCTCAAACAATTTCTCCCCTCCCAGAGCCCAAAATCCTCAGCTGAGGAGCACGGGGACTGCTGCCCACTAAAACAGGCAATGTCAGGCAGAGAACAATGCTGTGATTGTGGGAAAACCACAGGCAGGCAAAGGAAATAAATTATATTTTTAAAAAGACCCTAATTCCTTCCAGCAGACAAACAAAACAAATCTGATCTTTATAAAATGAGGAGTCAGGAAAAAGAGCCAGAAAGGGGGAGGTTGGACACTGAACAAAATCGTCCACAACCCTTTGGAGAACATTTTGAGGGTATGGAGCAGCAGCTGCCACTCAGGAGGAAAATGAAATAAGAAAATAACATAATAAATTTTAAAAAAACCCCATAAATATAAATAAAATTACATTTTTAAAACCTCTTAATTCCTTCCAGCAGACAAACAAAACAAATCAGATCTTTTTAAGATGAGGAGCCAAGAAAAGAGCTAGAAGGAAGAGGGGGGGGTTGGATACTGAAGAAAATAATCCAGAACCCTTTGGAGAATATTTTGTGGGTATGGATCAACAGCTGCCACTCAGGAGGAAAATAAAATATGAAAAAAATATATTTAAAAAACCTCCTAATTCCTTCTAGCAGACAAACAAAAAAGTCTGATCTTTTTAAGATGAGGAGCCAGGAAAAGAGCCAGAAAGGGGGAGGTTGGACACTGAAGAAAATCCTCCAGAACCTTTTAGAGAATATTTTGAGGGTATGGAGCAGCAGCTGCCACTCAGGAGGAAATATTGACATTTCCTCTGCACTTCCCCTCCCTCCACCTCCCCCTGTGCTGGCAGCCGGGCTGGAGGAGCAGAATTCCCGAGGCAGGGAGGAGGGAGAGGCTGAGCCCCTGGCAGATCTGGGCTCTCCCAGAGCAGCCTGGCCCATGCAGTTTCTTTTTTTCCTGCTTGCTTTGGGGCTGGGGGCAGCTGGAAGGATGCAGCTGAAAGCCAGGAGTGTTTCTGCAGCTGTGGGGAGGAGAGCAGAGGGAATGAACCTGGAGGAGGGAGTCCCATGAAGAGAAAACTGAGGGGGTCAGGCACTTCCAGGGGGGAGAGGCAGGGAAAGGGAAAGGAGGGCAGGGCTGGCTCTCACTGGGCTCTCACGTCACTCTGGAGCCCCATCCTGCTCATTTCATCCATGTTTACCCCCAAAATTTCCCTTGTCCTGAGGACAAACATCCATTTCACCACCTGGCAGCTGCAGGATGTGCCACAAAATTTTCCTTATCTTGACAACAAGCTGTCACTCCAGACATCCCTAAATATTTGAGTGGCCCAGCTTTGGGGCTCCCCTGGCTTAGCAGCAAGGTTTTAGCGGATAAAACATCATTTCAAGGGTACAAAACCCCAATAAAATGTTCCCTGGTTGGCATCAGGAGAGCCCCAGGCACTGCTCAGCTCCCTGCTGGGTCTAGAAGCTGCTACACCCATGAGAATCCTGTCTGGGTAGGTCCCAGCTCTTCATTATCTCTGTTTGTTATCTCAATCCATCAGCAGCAGCCCCAGAAGTTTACTGAAGTCTTGTTTTTCCCGAGCAGAACAAGATCTCCCAACACAGGCAGAAATCTCCCAAACCACGGCTTCAGAACCCAGAAAAATCCCTGTCCTAGGGTGTCTTTATTGTACCCCAATCTGATCCCCAATCTAATCATCTCACAGCAGGAAAAAGAGTAAATAATTAATCCTAGGAGATGCTCAGGCCACTACATTAATGAACACCAATTTCTCTTTCTCAAATTCTACCATCACCCAACAAGAATTCACACAAAAAAAATAAATAAAATAAAATAAAACCCCTGGTGGCAGATTTGAAATCCTCATTTTGGCCCGGGTTTTTGCTTTGTTTCAAATGAAACCCCCCTGGGTCCCTTTGCTGCCAGCTTTTGAATCCTCCACAATTATTTCTAGGAAGGCATTTGCAGCTAATTGGGTGCTAGAGGCAGAGGAACACACACCAACCTGCCTTCAAAGCCCTGCGCCGAGGCCAAAAATATTTTCACCCTGACAAATTTTGAGACTTGAAGCATTTTTAGAGTCCGTGAAGCACAGTCAAAACATCATTTTACCCCCCTTCAGCAGCTCTTTACCTACAGGCTCTGTAGCACTAAAAGATGGTTTGGTTTTTTGGGTTTTTTTTTTGCAGCTCTGCTGAGGCTGTGATGAAATCACTTAAAAGGTGAATTTCAATTAAGAAAAAGCCGGCTGCTAGAGAGGCTCTAGGAAACAGCAGCGAGCAGAGATGAACGTGGCAGGGCTTTGGGCTGGCCAGCTCCCGATTCCACTCCCCAGCACTCCGTGACCTTTCTGTTTCGCTGGAATCCTTACTCACGCAGGCAGGCAGCCCCTGCTGCGATATTTAAAGCTGATAAACTTCTGCAGAAGGCAGCAGCCCTTGGGGCTCAGAGCCAAGCTGCTGTTTGCTGAGCTGCAGCCCTGTGAAAACCCAGCCTGGTGACATTTGTGTTGTTCCAGCAGTGCAGTTTATTTGCTTTCCTCGCTGTTTATTTCCACTTTGTTAAAACCCAAAAATCAGCTGGGTTGCCTCGCTGGTTAAATAAACGTTGGGGTTTGACTCGCCACGTCACCTCCTCCCCCGGAATCAGAGCTGCAGAGATAAAATTTATATTTTAATCCATCCATCTATAAAGCATTCCCTTTGCAAATATACAGCTGCAAAGCCTAAGTGAAAAGAAACCATTTCCAGTCACTGCCTTGTCCGTGGGATTTGAATAAATTCTGGGCTCTCTTCGGCCTCCATCCTCATTTGTTTAAATTTAAATTGTGATTCAGCTGGCTGTTGAGGATTATCTCAGAATAACCAGCGGTCAGGGTTGTTATTTTTTTGGTTTTTAACACAGAAATCCATCCCCAAGCACCAGAAATCCTGTGGCCATTTGATCCCCCAATAAAACAACGTTATGGTCGTGATTCCCCAAAAAAGGACAAACAAGAAGAGCAATAAACAGCAGGAAAAAATAAAAATAAATAGGAAAAAAATAGAAATAAACCATAGAAAGAGGAAGGAAAACAAAGCCACATGTTGTGCTGGCACATGCTTGGGGTTTATCTGCATTTTTAGAGTCCTGAGTCCTCTGAGAGTTCCTTGAGGGCAATTCCTGCAAAAACCATCCCAAGTCCCTTGGCTTTGTCCCAAAAGTCGCTGCCCAACCTTTCCCCAGAAGTCCTCAAAATATTTTTGTTTTTTTCAGCATTTATACAACTCCTCTTCAGGTGATTGCAAGCCGAGGGTTATCTAAACACAAATCTCCTTCAGCAGAGCCAAAACCTGCTGTAAATAATATCTGGAGAGTAAAGCTGATGTGGGGAAAAAAGAATCAAATCAGTAGCTGCTTGTTCAGATGCCATAAAATTAAAATAAATAAATTCAAAGCTCAATGCCCAGGAAGAGAAATAGCAAAAAAGAGCTAAAATTAGCTAAAAATAGCTTTGAAACAGCTTTTTATTTAGCTAAAAATAGCTTTAAAACAGCTTTTTATTTAGCTAAAAAGAGCTTTAAAACAGCTTTTTATTTAGCTAAAAATAGCTTTAAAACAGCTAATAATAGCTTAAAATATCTTTTTAAAGATTGAAATTTTTAGCTATTCTAAGGTAAATTAAAATATTTAGCTTAGAATAGCTAAAAATTGTTTAAAAACCGCTAAAAATAACATGAGCCTTATGTAATAGGGACTGAAAACACCATTGATTAATTCAGCAAGGGGAAAACCAACAGAATCCCAACCCAAAATATCGACACGAGTTTAAAAACTCTCTGTGTGCACATCAGGGCTGATCTCCCAAATCCCAGAGCTGGTTTTGCTTTGCTCTTTCCAGGAGTTCCTTGAGCAGAATTGAAATTCGGTGGCTTTAGGGTTTATTTAACTAATAATAATAATAACAGCTCAATTCCTTCGAAAAGCGAACAGAAAAATCTGATTTTTTTTTTTCAGCCTTCCCCTTTTGGCAGCCTGAAAAGCGAAGTTAAGGATGACTAAAGGCAGCCAAGGCTGGGAGAGTGACTCAGGCATTAATTCCTGGGTTTGATTAATCACCAAAGGTTTTATGGGGCTGTTAAAAGCCCTGGCACGAGGGGATGGGTTCTGGGGAAAAGGGAAGTTCTGCATGTCCTCGTCACAGACGGAAATCATCGGCCTGCCACTCAGGTTTAGCACAGGTAAGAAAATTCATTTATTTCTTGGCCCCCGTGGTTGATTTGTGTGGGCAAGGGTAGATGAATGGTGTGAAAATAGAGGGGAAGGGAAGCGGTTGGCTCTGGGGGAACTCCATCCCTCGGGGCATGGCTGGGGTCATTCCCAAATGAACTCGGCCAGGTGCAGGGTGGGGAGGTTTGCACAAGATCTTCTTCAATGGGTAAAACAAACAAACAAATAAAAAAACCCAAATAAAACAAAATTAAAAAAATAAACAAAAAAAAAACCACACAAAAAAAAGCAAAAATTAAAAAAAAAACATAAAACAAAACAAAAATAAAAATAAAACAAACAAAAGCCCAAACAAAGCAAAAATAAAAAGACAAACAAAAAACCCCCAAACAAACAAAACAAAAATAAAAAAAACACAAAACAAAACAAAAAAATAAAAC
>VZUA01086328.1:628-11724 GCA_013401035.1 Horornis vulcanius
AGGAAATCAAATGTTTTACAGTCTAAAGCAAGGTCACTGGCTTTTTAATTTAAAAGGTTTGTTGTAGTTTACACTTCTAAAACTTAAGAAACTGGATTAACAGTTTCTTTATTGACTAATCCTATGAAGAATCTTAAAACACCTAAGACTATTTTGCTTGGTTTTATTGGTTTCCTTCTATTTGCACATTGAACCTTGTTGCAAAAGAGGTGAGAGGTTTTTTCAGGATGAGTGTTTGTTGGTTTGTTTGTACTTAATGGTGTCTGGAGNGAGAGCACCAAATATAAATAAAGTTATGGCTTTAATCATTCTGCCCAACCACCAATGACTGAAGAGCAACAATCCTTATTTAAATTAAAAGCACATGAAAATTTGAAGAAGTTGTTTTACCTTCCATTTCTTCCACAAGAACATAAATCCTCAAAAACCCATGTGTGTATACACAGGTCTTCTAGAAGAGCTACCCTTTATAATACTTCTTACAAAATGAACCCAGAAGGAAACTAAACACAATATGAAACATGGCTCTAGAGGACAAGAAAGAAATGAAAAAAAAAAAAAAAAACCAGAAGACAAACAGGGCAGAGCAGGGTTTGTACAACTCAGGGTCATGTTTATTTGGAGATGAGGCTTCAATAGACCAGAAACAGCCTGCACATAACAACCTGTTTGCCCCAGCCACGAGACACCCCCAAATCTGAAATAAAGCTACCAGCTGTCTCAGCAAGATGCCATGTCACTGCTACGTGGGGCTGATCTATGAAGTCATTTTCTTAGAATACTTACCACTAAATCCCAGTTATTTTGTTCAAGCAACGTTATAGCTTCATCAATATTTTCAATACCAGTACATGCCTAAAAAGAAAAAGAAGCAGTAAACAGAATTAAAAGCATTGATCAAAATCAGGGTATTAATACTTATAATTCTATTCATTTCAGCAGGATGACAGGAAAGGTATAGGTTTTCCCTTTCTGTTATGAAAGGGCAATCTAGAAATCAGAGTTTTAAACATCAAACAATTAGACAGAATTCCTGTTCCACCAGAGGATTCTTGTGTAACCTTGAGCAAGCCACCTAGGGAAGCAAGACCAAGTAGTTATTTGTAAAATTAGGACAATAGTGCTGTCCCATAAAGGTGTTTTGAGAATTCTACCTTCAAAACCATGAAGCACTCACACTACTTTAAAAGAGAGCACAAAAAACCTTGAAGTTCTAGCCCTGTACTCAGGCTTTACCTCCTTCAAGAAATCTAACACAATAGCAGTTTTAAGGTAATGTTAACACTCATAAAACCATATTTTGAACTGAGCTTAATTCCAAACACAAGACCACCTCTACCTAGCAAAAGCTGAGACACAGCAACCTGCTGCCTTTTTTTTGATACCCAGACCTTTTCAACTATTCAACTTCAGCAGGCAGAGCATTGCTAGTTATTCTGCCACATATTTGCTACCATTCATATTGAAGCATATCAGATATGTTTTACCAGAAGAGAGAACATGAAACAGTTACGTTTTCTTTCTGGAATTTATCTTTCATCCTAACCAAAGCTATGCTCTGTGTTCAAATACATAAGAGGAGTTCAGACTTTTACAAGATCTGAAACATGATCATGTTCCTCCTGCTCTACCAGACAGTTATATAAAACTGTGGTATACAAAACTGCATCAAAAATTTTTAAAAAACCCTTCTAACAGTAATAATACAGAGCTAGATAGCAGCAGATTAGTTTTCCTGATTCCCTTTATGTTGCAAGAGAATAAGCAGGCTAAGAGGACTTTTTTCCTTCCAAGACATAAAAAGCCATCAGGTCATATATTTCCCATGTTCTGACTTCTCTCCCAATTTACAACCATGAAAACATAAAAAGAAGAATTCACAGAGAAATTCAAGGCCAATTCCCTTTCCTAAATTCAACCCTGAAAAACTCCACATTTACAAAGCACTACATGCAGTATGTCAACACAAAACAAACCAGTCTGAAGGACCACAAGATGAAATTATGGAAAATTTTGCCTGCAGAGAGGAGGCAGCAGTTTCTACTGCTACACAGTGTTCTCATGACCACATCGATCCTCTCTGCAACAAGACAAAATCTCTCCCACTTCAGAGCATGCTGTGTTAATGCTGAATTTCACCCACTTCACACTGGGAGTGCTGAAAAAACACCACTTTCCTCTTCAGAAGCATAAATTTGCCTTCTTTTCTATTATTTCTTGCACTTATTTCTGAAGTTAGAAATGGGACAACACTTCAACACAATCTCCAGCAAACGCTTATAGATGTATGTGAACTTATGCCAGGTAGGCTTGGAAAGTACAGGGCTTGAGCTTGTAATTTCTGAAATCACATGATGGTACACACTGCCATCAACCTGCCACTGGAACTGATGTCACCAGATCTGCTGCAAAAATCCTGCTTTGAGAAAAAGCTCTGCAGAAGTGACAGTCCAAGAGTCTGTTTACCTTCGAGCGAAATACAATTAATCTGGTCATTAGAGAAATAGTTCCTATTTCTTATTTGTCAGCCCTGCAAACTCTGTATGGCCTTTTTAAGAACTACCTTGTGTTCCAACCTACAATAAGAACTTGACCAACAATGTGTTGTTTTCACCCCTGAGCTGTGCAGATGAAGTTGAGGAGATGGTACCTACAATTCAGGTTTCACTTGTCCCCTCTTTTTATCATTCCTGCAGCTCTGCTGACTTGCCACTGTCCTCTCCTAGCCCATACTAACTGCAAATCAATTCAGCTCACTTCAGCGTACTCTCATTTTGATAAACTAAACAAAATTAGCTTATCCTTCCACCAGAGCACACACTGAAAGGAGTTAACACAGTGAGGGCAGAGTAATTAAACAGCTAATTCACCTGTGTGTCTGCATCCTTCCTGAATCATCTTTCTGGTGATTTACAATGTAAAACAGAAGCCTGCTCTTGGTCACTTAGCAATGCAGAGTCACTGGATAACAAGAACAAACAGGTAAACACCAGCTGAAAACAAAAATCATCAGAATTCTTAATAGCCAAGACAAGCAGTTTTTGGTTAAAAACTTTGCACTATTTTTACAGTCCTTTTTAATATTTGATTTTGAGGAGTTCTTAAACTAAGATTTCACTTTCCAGATGGACCCTTTTTGCTAGTTGTCAATAAAATAGAAAACAAACATTTCAGAATTGCAACAGGAAAGAATGAGCGTTACTTATCAATGTAACCATAAAACAGACATTCCCAGATCTTCCTCAACACACTGTTAATGTCAGAGTTGCAGCAAATTAAGATTATTTAGAATCTTACTATTTTCTTACTTACTAATTTCACTATTTCAACATTCAAACACCACATACTACAATATACAAATCCTCGTCTCAAGTCAGAAGCCATCAGCGAGACTAAAAACCCCCAGCAACCAAAAGTTAAAGCTGCTTCCTTGTACCTGCACCACGTCATGCAAGCTAAATTAAAGAAAATCATCTGGTTTGCATGTCTTTGATTCTCCCTAAGAAATTAAGCACACAGGACAGGCAGTCCCTCACTGGCAAGCGTGACGTGACGTCAAAGGCTCTGGAGTGACAGATTAGTCCCAGAACAACCTGGCCTGCTCCTGCCTTTGTTTTCTTTAGGGAAACACACACAGGAAACCAGCAGGTTCTCTGAGCAGCAGAATTAACCAAGTCTGGTTCCTCATGGGTTTGCCTCTCATCCCTAATTGCAAGGGCTGATTTAAGCTTTTCCTATGGCTGGAATATTTATAAGAGCTTCTTTTAATGGACTGCTTCGCATATTACCTGGATGTATTTTCATTATATTTGGAATAGTTTCATTGCTACAAGTCCAAGGAACACCTGGCATCTTAGGGCTCTATGCCTCACTTATCTAAAAAGGCAGACTAGAATTCACAGGGTTTAATTATTTACAATACATAAAGATTTTTTTTTCCTCATGTTTTTTCCTTTTATTCTACCCAAGCAAGAAACAAACAAACAAAAATTTAATAGGAAAAAGAAAGTTAAATTTGTTCAGAAACAGAAGTCAAAAAAACCTTTAAAATATAGCACAGCAAATGAGCTCTAAAGATGCAAAAATATATCTTTGTTACTGACCAAGTACAGTGAGGGGCTGAGGAGACTTTGTTTATTATTCACAGATTTTTATTCAGCTTTATTTTTATGAGACCTGCTTAACAGAAGGCATTAAATATTTTAAAAGAAAATTCCTACCTGAATACTACTAAATCTTGTTTCAGTGAACAACCAGCACATCCTCTTAAGTCATCAAAAGATAAAAGAAACAAGCCACCACAGAAAAAGTAAAACCTTGAGGGCTCACTGATTTGTAAACCTTTACACATCAGAAAGAAACCAAAGAATATTTTTTTTTAGGACAAAGGAAAAGAAAAGGTAGAACAAGTTCCTGCTCCTCTCTGCATTTCCTGTAAATCTAGGATATCATTTTCAGCCTTCACAGCAGCTCCAGAGACTCTGAAGTCACTTCTGTGCTTTTCCAGACCACACAAGAGGAAAACGAATGCAAAGATGAGAAAACTATTGTTGTGTGCTGAATACATAATCAGATTCTCAAGATAAAGTTACTGAATGCTAAAACAACTTTCTTAGCATCCTGCTTTTCCAGGGCAGATAAGTATTTCCACCAGGCAGATTGAAATTTTCACATAATAAAAGTGCAGAGTGTTCTTCAATTTTCTTCTCCAGGTAGCTTCATACCCCCACAGTGATGGAGACCTTACCCTCAGAATGTCTCACATGTAACCACTGGGGTCCTGTCCTTGCACAGTAACATTAACCTTAATAAAAGAAGCAAAGTAGCTACTGAGGAAACAATTCAATAGGAAAGAAGTTGCGAGGGCAGACAGATTCCAAGGCATTTGAGACAAACCCAGGAGCTGCTTCCAGAAAGCTGTAATGCAGGATGACAGACTGGCTCTTCTAAATCCCTTGCAGGGTGGTCTGACCCCAGCAGCTGTAACAGCTGGATCTGGGGTTTGAGACCCTCTGCGACACCCCACCCCAAGAGCACAGGCTCCAGCCCACCTCCACAGCCCAGGGAAGCAGCTGCCTTCCCCATCTGGCAGCAGCTGCTCCCCCGGCACCTGCTGCAGGGATCCAGGCAGTTGTTCCATGGCAGAGCTGGGCGGGCCAAGCGCTGCTCCCAGCACAGAGCCGGGCTGCTCCTGCAGCACAGGCTGGGAGAGCAGCAGGCAGCTGCTGAGACCCACACCCAGCCAGGCACTGCTGCCCCGACAGGCAGTGGCTGCAGCTGCTGCACAGGAGCCGGCAGCAAATGGTGTTTGGCAGCAAGGCAGGATGTCTCTCACCTGTGGCACCACTCCCCTTCTCACCAAGGCAAAGTGCAGCAGGCAAAGTACCCAAAAGGCCACACTTGGCCTAACAGCAGCAGCTGGATATGGAGGACTGTGTCAACATTCCTTTTGAACAATTCCGTATTTCCTTTGGCTACTAACAGTAGCTGCATTTTCTCCAAAAAGGGACCATCTCTAAGCTAACCCAAACTAGGCCTAGAACATCTTGTACAACAGGTTCAGGCCCATTAAAACCAGGCAGACAGACAGCTGTGGATTATACTGGCTACCCCTCACTCCTGTAACAGGTGAAAAAAAAAAAAATCTGTA
This sequence comes from Horornis vulcanius, assembly GCA_013401035.1. Taxonomy (NCBI): domain Eukaryota; kingdom Metazoa; phylum Chordata; class Aves; order Passeriformes; family Scotocercidae; genus Horornis; species Horornis vulcanius. The sequence continues at coordinate 6,279 of VZUA01086328.1, forward strand.
GCTCAGTCCATCATTTCAATGTTTATCCAAAGCTACCTTGCCCAAAGAAAAAACTGCATGAAGGCACCAAAAGCTTCAACAGGATTACCTAGGAAGAAAAGCTTTCACCCTCTGGGATCTCCCACAATAGCTCAGGGAGTCAGCATTAACACACCTGCGAGTGCCCAGCCAGAACCCTAGGAAGCATTTACTTTTGAAAGCACCAAATAAATTTTTATCACTAGATAGAGCACAGCAACTAGAGTTAACTCTATTCCATAAAGATATATGAGGTCTTCAATAGACATAAGAAATGCTGGCAAAAAAACATATATTGTTAAAAATCAATTCACGATCCCTAGGGTAACTTGCCTTTCAGAAACTGAGAGAGACTAAGAGCAAGGAAAACTCTTTGAGTGCAGGCCACAGACCTGCTCAGGACAGCTGAATTACCCAGATCAGCAGCTTAAAAACAGCAAACCACTCAGAGCTGTTCTGAGTAGCAATGGAGATACAGCAAATGATATTACTTATCTCCTTGCATATTTCCTCTGTAATAGAACCAAGATTTACCTCACTGTTTTATTTACCTCTTCAATTACAGCCAGACAGTTCACAAACACATTTCAGCTCCCTGACAGGTTTTACATATCTCCAAAGACAGGGAGTCAACAGCCTCTCTGGGCAGTTTGTTTCAGTGTTTCACCACCTTCACTGAGAATTGTTTTTCCTTACATTTAATTACCATTTCCCAAGCCATAACCTATATCCACTGCCTCTCACCCTCAGACTCCAACTCAGAGGGAAATTTGATTCTGTATTGTCTGTTATCACCCACTGTACAACTGAGACAGCAACTAAATCCTCCCGCAGCCTTCTCTCCCAGGCTACACAAAGCCAGCTCCCTTAACATCACCTTTCACACAAAAAAGCTCCAGCCTCCTCCCTTCCTAGGTTCCTTCACTGGACTTGCTCTGCTTTCTCAATGGAGTGACTGACACTGAACACAGTACTGCTGGCAGCAGTGGTCTCACCTGCACAATGGGAAAGAACGGCCTCCCTCACACTCCTGGAACACCATGTGGCTACTACTTCTAGAAAAATCCTTAATTCCCTTTCCAGCATTCCTAACAAAAATCAGGTTTCTAGATGCAAGATTTTTAAACAATCAGATCCTGAGTCTCCTCTTTCTAGATTCAAACATAGTACTTCGCTTCCTTTTCCCATCCATTATGAGGAGAATGGTTCAGTAATCAAGGATATAATTATCAAGTCTATAAAGAACCAAGGCTAGCTCCAGATTGCATATGCTAGAACTCCACTCAAACCATAAGTCAGAAAATTTTCTTTAAATTCACACATACACTGTTGCAATGGTGATTACTTCAAAGCTACTGAAACAAAGTGTAACACTTCTTCCCTCAAAACAGGTAAAGTTAAACCAATATATCCAGCCAAGCAAGTTAAGGCTTTAGTACCATAATATCAAATTTAAGATGCCTGTGTAGCTCCCTTCTGGGCTATCAAGAGATGCAGCACATTCAGACACTCACAATTGAGATTTTTTGGTACCTCAGTTCTTCTCATCCCAAAGTCCCACCTGTCTCAAGATCACTTACACAGACTTCATCAGCTACACCCCTCTGTGGCATCCCTGCTCATTCTAACCTTGCAACAGCCCTACTGCTGTATCGAGACTGTTCTTAATATGAGTCATCCATGGTTATTAAATTAACTTTTACTTCTCTTTCAGACAAACACTTAAAAAACAACATCCAGGCATATCGACCAAGATACAGACTGAAAGGTCACCTACTGCAAGCATCTAACTGAAGAGATAAGAATGCTTCTCTGTTTTTACATAACTCAAAAGACCATCTGGTAAAAATTAAGCAGATTCACCAGCTGTTCGTTTAGCAAAAACAAGCTAATTTACTTACCAGCATCAGAAATCAAGAAAGGGTTTTAGGCAAATATGCCAGGATAAAGTTTGCCCAACGCATTTCAACTCCCACACCCAACTATTTACAAGTTACATCATTCTACTATTTGAGCATCCCCTTAAGCAAAGCAAGGGGGGAGGGATGGGGGGAGAAGAAAAAAATAATATTTCTGAAGGTCACAGAAGACATTTCAACCTATAGCTACCAAGCAGACAAGAGCGAACTTTGCCCATGCTCTGAGATGACTGCAAGCCTTCCAAACAAAGCAAGCTGGGGACAAAGTCTAAACTGGGAGCATGAAGCTCTAACCACTTCTCAGCAGAACTAACTAACTCAGCACCACACTAACCACTTTCAAATGGATTCCAGCAGACTGTGAAGTCTCTCAAGACTCTGGAGCAAATTCTGATTCCAGAATACCACGAAGGCAAATCCCTAGGAAGCCCATGAGCTGAGCCAAGACATGAACTCAAGCCTCCCAAGCCCCATGCTAACACTGTAGTTTAAGCCACACACGTTACATACAAACAGCAGTGGTCAAACTGAATTAAAAAACAAACCAAAAGTCAATACCCATTAATTAGTACTATACACTACCAAACCCATTTGTCTTTCCTGAGGACTGAAGACAGCCTTTACCCAACAAGTACAAAAATGTTTTAGTTAGGATTATCCCAAAGTTTCTGTGTTTATTTAGTACTTTTATTAAGTATGTCAGTGAAGGCAAAACTACAAGGTTTCCTGAATCATTTTGCCCTTACAGTATCACATAAGAAAAACTGACAGAAAAAAGAAAATAATTGTATGCATCAAACAAATGCTTGCTGCACATTTGCACTCACGTCCTTTCTCCTCATTGTCTCAAAAGCAGCAGAACTTTAAAAACAACTCAAGAATAAATAAAAGCCACTTTCCAGATAAGCACACAAAGAGTACTAATCCACACAGAAGAATATTTTAGTCAGCATTCCACAAACACTCTTTAAGTTTTTGTGAAGAACAGGACAGCAAGGAACAGATATAGTCTGGAAAAGACACTGGCATGGTTTAACTCCAGCCAGCAGCCAAGCCCCATGGAACTGCTCACTCACTGCCCCAGCACTGGGACCAGGGAGAGAATCAGAAGGGTAAAAGCTGGAAAACTCATGGTTTTAGATAAAAACAGTTTAATAGGGAAAGAAAAAGCCACCCACACAAGCAAAGCAAAACAAGGAAATAATTCCCTGCTTCCCATGGGCAGTCAGGTGTTCAGCCATCCAGGACTGCAGGCCCCCACCACATGTAGTGGTTACTTGGGAAGACAAACACCATCACTCTGAAGAGCCTCTCTTCCTCTTTCTTCCCCCCACTTTATACACCAAGCATGAGTCACATGGTCTGGAATATCCCTTTGGTCAGTTTGGGTCCCCCATCCCAACTGTGTCTCCTCCCAGCTTCCTGAGCACCCCCAGACCCCTTCCCAGTGCAGCAGTACAAGAAGCAGAAAAGGCCTTGGCTCTGTGCAAACCCAGCTCAGCAATAACAAAAACATCTCCTTATTATCAACTCTGTGTTCAGCACAAATCCAAAGCAGAGCCCCATAACAGCCACTGGGAAAAAAATTAACTCTACCCCAGCCAAAACCAACAGGCATCCAGAGCAGGGAAACAGAAGAACATTCAAACTCCAAGCAGAGGTCATACCAATAGCACAGGCCAACAAGGGCTGTAAAGAAAAAAAAAAATCAAAAAAACAGTTTTCTAAAGACATTAAAATTATATAAGCTTTTAAAAGCATCAGGACAAGAAAGCTTGACAGTAAGTCAGTGGGACCAAAGGAAGAAAATAGTGGAGAAATATTCAAAGAGGGCAAAGGCATATCAGAAAAGCTACATGAATTCTGTGCACCGACACCCACTGCTGAGGAACTTTGGCACCATCCTGTAACAGGTCATCTCTACAGAAAACACTCTCATCCTAAAATGCCAGCAGAGACACATAGAACAAACCACTAAATTTGTGGGAGTCCTCAAAACTTTAAAAGAACTTAAATACAAGTTTTTCCCCTCTTTAAATCAGTCTTGATTAAAGGTGAAATCAATACCACATTCCCACAGTGCTAACAGGAGTTTTTTGTGGTACAAACCAGAAGGGGTTAAGATTTTCTACAGTTCAAATTTGACTTCTGTACTAGTAAGAAACAGCAGAAATGCCAATAAAATACATAAAATGTCGTATGTACATGTATATGACACATTGAGGAAAAGTGAGCACAGCTGCTATAGAGCAAACTCATATATCACAAAACTACTCAAATGTCTCTCAAGAACTCAGTCAGTTGAAGAATACAAGACTAACTCAAGCTGACACAGCTCATTTCCAAAGTTCCACAACAAACCCCATCATCAAGCTTTCAAAATGCTGACTTCCAGAAACTAGGATGAAGCAAATCCATTCTCATTCTTTTTCTTTCAGCTTTTTCCTAAGGACCAGCCACTGCTGTAGAAGAGACATTAGGCCAGCTGGGTCTTCGATCTGAGCTGATATGGCACCTTTGGTATTTGCTCACACAAACAACCTGACCTTTAGAAAAAAAAAAAATAATAGAAGTGACTCAGTTTCAGTGCTCTTGCTTTTATAAAATGTTTCCCACAATAGATAAAATATGAAACCTATATAAAATAACCCAAGGGCTAACGTACTCTGTTCTAGTTTCAAAATGTCTCTTAAGAACTTCAGCTTTAATGAATTATCTTTTGAAAGCATTACCTACTGCTGTGGAACAAAGACCTGCTCAACCAGTCAGACATAGAGGACCAGTGGATCACTATTCTGATAGACCAAACGACGTGTCATGCACACATGAGGGCTTTGATTTCCTCTTTGAGCAGTTTCTTTTTTACAATTGCACATTAACTAGTCAACGCAAAAAAATGGGCTTAATTAGTAGGTATCAATCCAGCCAGTAAGCATGTCATTTCCTTTCATCCAAATAATGAGGGACGAGTAAAATGTTAGGTACTTCCCCAGGCCTTTTATTCTACTTCCTACAGTAGTTAAAGGAAAGGACTCATCCAATGGCTGCCTCACATATGCACAAATTTATTCACTGACTAGAAAAATATGAAATCCTATCAAAGAAATGCCATGCAGTTTCTTTAAAAAGCTACCTTTTGCTTCTAGTATGGATGTGTGTGAAAACCAGGCTTGCAATGGTAACTGAATCATAAGAACTGCCCAAATACAGAGGAAAACTCTACCCTTTCAGGCTTTCCAGCTCCAATAAAATATTCTCAAGATGGAAGATTCTCAAGGCCCCTAAGACATGCAGCAAATGGCTCAAATGCTCATCCTCTCCTACACAAAAATATGAACTCAGTAAGTGTAAAGTTTACTGTAAATGATGCTTGCTTACCAAGATATATTAGCCATGTGGTATTTTCAATATGACAAATAAATTTCACAGTATCTTTCAATGAAAGCCCATTCCTAGCCTTTGGGAGTATATATAACTAATAATTTCAATATTATAATTAGTATTGGTTG
>VZUA01086328.1:31020-41606 GCA_013401035.1 Horornis vulcanius
AAAAAAAAGGGTAGCAAGGTGTATCTCCCAGTCGGAGCTTTTCATGACCTTGCGTTACATTTTAAAATCAGACAGAGGAGACGGGGGGAGGAAAAATTCACTCTTGGCTTCTGTGTCACAGAGGCGAGAAAATTATCTTCGGATGTAAAGTACATGACACATTTCTGAGAGCCAGATGTGCCAAGCCTGGCTCTGCAGCCCTAATTTACAGAGCCCAACTCGGGGGAAAAAAAAATCACTTCTGCCATGGCTCTGAGTGGTAAAATGGCTTCTGCGTTTTGAAGAAGCACTAAGTAGAAATCACCAGGGACATTTTACAGTGCCAAAGGTTCCTGCTTGTAATTTTGTACTGTTTCCCTGTTTGAATTAACTTTCAGGACAGTATCAGTTGTAATTGTGCGAAGTTCAGCTTAAGGATCTACGAGAAAGAGAACTCTCCTATGTTGGATACTTCAGAATAACCTTGACCTTTGATTAGTGCTTATCCTACAAGATAAGTCATGCAGGGAAAGCAGGGAATTGGGCAAGGCACCTGCAAAAGCACAAATGAAATGGCTCTATTTTTAAACTAGTGTTAAAATGGCTTCTGAATCTGACAAAACAAGGGGCACTCAGGGACTAAAAAACATAATCTAGAGCTTGGTGGCAAATTTCAGTTTGACACACACAGGACCCCGAGCCAATTTCCTCATCCTCAGATAGATTTTGTGCCGTTGGTGCAACCAGACTCAAACTGCCAGAAAGGGTAAATTCCCTCTGAAAGAAACTGAATCAGCCAAAAGTATAATCAGCTTTTCAGGGAAGTACAAGTCCACTGAACCATGTTTCCAGTTGCCTTTCTTTGTTCCTCTGTAACTGTTTTCTGATATTTGTAGCAGCAATTATAAGGGCCACTAGCATTTATGAATCCTTTAAATTAAAGAAGCCTAATTCTTGGTAGGAAACTTGAAACATTTTCTTCACAATGCAGCCACTAAAAGGTTAAAGTCGATTCCCAGCTCCTGTGAAAGTTTTCCTTCAGCAGATAGTGCCTATCAAGATGGTCTTTCTTTCTCCTGTTACACCCTGAGAGCAGGAAACGGGGCAGCATTTATATTGCAACACAGCCCTCTTCACTCCTCAATATTAAGATTATTACCAGCACAATGATATTTTAGTGAACACTTTTATACACGGAGCTAATGAACATTTAAAGGAAAAGATACACAGAGATACACAGCACAAACCACAATTAAATGCGATGCCTTGTAGGAACACTGAGTATTCAAAAGCTTTTCAGGGTTTGACCTTAATGAAACACAAGAGCAATCCTGGGTACAGATCACATTTATATGCAGAGTATATTGCAGGCCGGAATGAGGGCTTCTGCTAAAGTTAATTGTAATTTTCTGGTGAGGAAGGATCGCATGTTCAGGCCTGAAGTTATTAACATCTATTCTGATGGAAATAGGGACATTGGGATACACTTTGTCAAATCAAAAAGAGTACTTTCTACTTCAGATATGTTACCCTAGAGGTGATGTACCACCATTTGAAAATCTGCACTTCCAAATCAGGCATGCCAGGATGGGACTGAATGGATCAGTCAGGAACTTTTGCTTGCATGTAGTAATGCTGGAGAACAGGCAGGGGAGATTTGCAGTCTCCTACAAATTTGCAGTATATTCCACTAGCTGGAATATACACAGGCCTGGAATCCAAGTTAATTGTAAATGCTTCCTACAGAATGGACTTTTAAAAATTTCTGAAAGGAGAAGTACACTCTGCTAGAAAAAGCAGGTTTTTTTCTCTGCACATAACATAGTCCTTGAGGGTGTGACTGTAGGTACACAAACAAAGCTGTATTTAATCTCTCTAAGAGAATTTTATAGAGAACATCTGTTAAAGAGAGAAGTGTATTTGTTTCATGAGCACAGTAATATTTAGTAATATCACCTCCTTGCACCAACATGTATGCTTTAAAATAGTGTGATGTCTGTGGATTTTTCAGATGTAATTTGTTTTAACTCCTATAAAATAAGGGCTGTAGACAAAGAGCTGTGCTACACTTTATCCCATACAATCGAGCACTGTATACATGTATTGCAGAGATCAACAATCTCCTTCCTCTACGAGCATTTTAATTTATGGAAACATACTATTTTGTGTAAAGAAGGTAGTAGATAATTAACAGTATTCATTTAATCTAATTATAGGCCTCTAAGGCAAAAAGCTGACACTTTTCATTGTGGTATATTCAGGGAAGTTAATTGAAACAACATTGCAGCCACAAGGCATAACATGCCCATGGTATATTTGATACTAATTCTTTTCTCAAAAACGGGACGAACCTGATGCTCACTAGAGATAGGAATTGCTGTTACTCACTCGAGTAAGGAAAGTCTGGGGAACCTCATTATGCAATGCTGCAGTGCACTGCAATATCTCTGCAATTCCAGAGCTAACCACAGACAACTTAATTTGCCAAATTGCGAGACGATTTTGTAATGTACACAAGTATCTACTACAAATCAAGAAAAGATTGAACACATTTTTAGCTGGGACGTAGGTCAGAATTTGAACAGAGATCTGCCTCAAGAAGCAATAGGTCAATGTACCAACTTTTAGCTCTGTTTAATCTTTAGGAGGAATCAAGAAGTAACAGCAACCTTATCCCTAGGAGTTGTTATTAGAAGTGTAGTTTGTGGATGTAAGCTATCAGTATGACAAAGGGACAAACAGACAGCAAATCAACACTTGCAGATCCCAAGTATATATATATAAAAATGTGTCAGACCATGTGCAGAGTAATTTTTTTCTGTCACCTGATACACACCAACAACTCAATATTCTGACAGCAGTGCTGCTTTCACTCTCAAAAGGAAAGTAAAGCTCAGTTCTGCAAAGCTTGCCTTCAGCTTGCAGAAAATGTGACAGAACACAGGGTTAGTGGGGAAGCATTTGCCATTCATATTAAAAAAAAAAATAGAATTTCTTTAACATAAATGGCAAATGCTTGCAAGCTGAATCACCGTGGTAGAGGCAAATTTCAGTATTTCCCCTGGGTTTGCCATTGGAGGGGTAGAACTGGTGTCTCTGCAGCTCCAGCAGTACCACAGGGCAGGACATCTCCCACTCCCCTCCCTGGCTGCTGCTCAGTGACCTCCACCTCTGCTTTGCCTGTGGGCAGCACCCAGCCCTTTCCCACTCTCTGCTCCTGTATCTCCAGGCTGTGTTCCTGGCTGGTGGGAGGTAAAATTGCCAAGGCAGTGCTGCTGACCCCTGTGATGAATTACACACAATGTGATGGGGATGGAGCAAGCCCTCTTAGAGGACAAACACCGACAGTGAAAGGCCATCAAGCCGAATGTGAGGCCTTGCTTTGCTCTGCCACTGAGAGACACTGCTGGCAGCCCTGCCTATCATTTCAAAATTACTTGTAGCATTTTCAAATGTGTTTCGCAGAAATACTTTTTACTGCGGTTAAAAAAAGCCGTATATTGTACTTTAGGCACTTGAATGTTTGTTAACAAAATCAGAGAGAGGAAGCCTGAAAAATAAACAGATAATGACACGCGGTCACCTTAACTCCAGGGCTCTGGCTCAAGAGATCCAGAATATGCGATAAAGATCTCTAACAAGAAAAGAAAATGTGGCTATAGATGTTAGTCATACCTGATTCCTGTTCCTATACCATTACAGATAAATCACAATTTGCATTTATGTCTGATTCAGAAGAACAGCCTATTCTCAGAGTTCAGTCTGTACTCACACCCCTTCTTTCCCTTGATGCTTTTTCTCCTGCCTGGTTCGTGCCTTCTCTTTCTCCTCTGTGCTGTTTTTAGGTAACTCCCAGCTCTTTCTCTTCCACACTGTTTATCCATCTCTCCATTCCCTGGCTCCTGCCTTCTTACACACTTCACACTCTCTTTTCATCTCCTAGTTTCCCTTGCTTCAGCTGCACATCCACCCTCTTATTTTTTTTCTTAATTATTTCCTCTGGCATTTTATCTTTATCTCCATGATGCTCATTAATCTCCTTACCCAACATATCATGCCTTTTCCCATGGCATAGCAGGATCTCTTTATGTAAATATGTATAATCTTTTTTTTCCCTCGTCATGCAGAACTGTTTCCACAACTGATTTCTGTCCATGATGTCCTAGAAGAATTATTACTGGTCAGCAGTAGTTGTCTTCTTGGACTCTACTGTCTTCATCTCCTCTTTCCTCTCACATTCTGCTCCCTGGTTGCAGGCCTCCTCCCAAACTCCTTCACCTTTGTGACCCATCCTCCTGTTCTCAGCAGCAGCAGGAGAAAGGGAGGTGGTGCACACAGGAGAGGCACTCAGATCTCCCAGGAAGGATGGAGCACTCGTGGTCACCCCTACCTTGGGCACAGACTGTGCCTCTGAACACGGAGTGTGCTCTGTCAGCTTGGGCTGGCCTTTGGAAAATTCAGCAAAATTACAAAAGTGAATGACTCTTAACCAATTACATTCAAACTGAGATAATTTTTTAATTTTGTTTTAATTTTTTTAGTCTTTTACCTTTTTTTTTTTTTTATGTGGATGCACATCTGTCAAACTACAGCAGCAGTGCTGCCAAATTCCAAGTTGCTGCTTAAAAGGTGCATGGATGAAAGTAGACCAGTCATGGTGTTGCATTTCAGATTCCTTCTGTAATGGGGATACCAACACTTCTGAATGAAGCAACCAGATTATTAATATTATTTATAATATGGGCAAAATATTTTTTTAACCTCGTTCTTGAAAATTACTACAGTGGTTTAGCTGGCAACTGCCAAAAATTAAACCTGAGGCAGATGCTTGGCTTGGAAAATACCAGCCCAAATAGCGACAAGCAACTGAAAACAAGATGTTATTATGAAGAGCTGGACAAGGTTAAGCAGAGCAGTGGAAGCCTTTTAAGTGACCTGCAATAATTTCTTAATAAAAATTCGTTAAAATAAGCAGAATTCAGTCAGATTTCACCTTTTTGGGTGAAGATATTTCCTCTGAAAATAAAAATGAAAATAAAGGAAAATAAATCCAGAGTGTTCTAGTGTGAAGAGGGAGAGGGGCATTTGCCCAATTGAGACTGGAAGCATTAGAGTTGAGGACTAGACCATTCTCCTTGGCAACAAAACCAACTTCAAAGGTCTACAAAAGCGCAGAAAAAAATGATCCAAAAGTATTCTGCGAAGACAAAATTTTACAGAGACAGCAGAGTGAAGGGGGAAAGGAATTGCTTCTGGTGGGATAATACCAAAGCAACAGAAAGGGAAGTCCAAATATTTTGTTAGCTTTGGGGTTCCTAAATATCCTCATCAGTGCAGTTTATCATCACTAGCCCCAGGGAAAGCGTCATCTACCAACCCCACAAAGTGCTCCACATCTCCCACAGTTGACTGTTTGCCTTCTATGAAAACTGAGGCAGTTCAACTGTGTTGAAAGCTCTGTTCCATGGCACCAGTGGTGGCTGTGGGAGCAGTGGCTGGGAGGGCAGCTGAGGTGTGACCTGCTCCAGCCCTGTGCCTGACACGTTCCACTGCCTCCCTGCCAGAGACTTCCAGAGCAGGTTCACAGCAAGAGTTACAGCAATAACCACCGAGTGCTCTTTGGCACCAAAAACTGTCACCCCTTCCTCTGCTAGGGATGAAAGTAAGAGTCACAGACTAATGTTCAATGAACTGCCTGTTAATTTGCAAGTACAAACATTTTTTGTCTATAAAATTAATACTTTTAGCAGATTTAGTTCTGTCACTTGACAGTACCATTGCCTAAAAGATATGTTCTTGCTTGAAAAGAAATTAATTCAGGAAGTCCTACGGCCTTTGTTTTGCAGGAAGTCAGAGGAGGTGAAAATGTTGGTCCCTGTGGCCACCTCATCTCTATCATTCTGTTTGTCCAGGATTTTAACAGCAAAACTACACCAATGCTGTAAGCTTTCTCTGCAGTTAAAATATTCTGAAATATCTTGCACAGTCTGTGTTTGAAAGTTTTTCATTGCATTTAAGCAAAATGCTTTGTTAATGGTCATGATTATCCAAATTATGGTCAAAATGGTGACCTGTGACAACACCGGAGATCAGTATGAAATTAAAACTACTCTAATTATAAAAAAAATCATCTGTTCTCATAAACAGAAAGTTGAAAATTTTTACTAGGTGCTGTTGTTTGGCATACAAATTCTTTTGCCTTTCTTAAATATGCCTGTGTTTGTTATGTTTAGATTTCTTTTTGGGTTTAATACTAGGCCTCGTCTGGCAGTGTTCAGTTCTGGGACCACTGCAACACTTACACAATGTACCTTGCTCTGGAAGGTATCTTATGCTCAGCAGATTCTTCCTTCTGATACAGTTTCCCTTTTCTTAAAAAAAAAAAAAAAAAAANAGGTTTAAGGATAGCAGAAATCTTGGCCTGACAACATTATCTAATGAACCACAAAGCAGCTTTCAAAGAGAAAAAGTAGCAGGAAGTTTTTTCTTACCGGGTATTAAAAATAGACTGCACCAAGTCCTGGAATGCACACGGCAGTTATGTAATGATTTTTCAGTGACATGCATTAGGAAATATTCTCAGTACATGTTTTTCCTTCCTAACACCCAGTTTACTTCTCAGAAGTTTGGAAATTCTTCACATGGATGCTTCTAAGAAGTCTAAAATTATAATGTTCATTTGAATAACCTATCAATTAGCCAGCCACATAATGACAACATCTAATGGTACAATTGAAGTATTTGAATTTAATATACCATTTTCATAATGGTACAATATGAAACACACGATGGAATCCAAGTTTTTTTTCCCCCACAAGTTAGGCTTAATTTATTTCTGGCAATGTAATGATTTTGCACTGGAGACACTAAAAGAGAGAAATCATTTTGGGTACATATCATAAATATTGAGAACACCAGCTCCCTTGGAGCACAGAGAACTCTCCCAAACATTTCAAAAAGGTTTATATGTTATTGGGTACTTTCTATAAATGGAAAGACTGAGGGGAGGCAGAACAGCTCTATCTAGTTTCTACCACGCTGAGGAAATTAAATGGTAAATTATTTTGAATAATGCCTTCCTCAGACTTTTCCTGAGAGATTTCCCACAGGATCTTTGCAGTATAATTTGAGAAGGTAATAAAGGAGTTGGAAAACAGTTGAAATCTAACTTTTGGGTTTTCACAGTTGTATTGTTTTCTTGAATCACACAACGTTCAGAACAATCTGCAACATCCTCTGACTATAGCAAGGAAGGCAGCATTACTTTCTTACTTGCCCACAACCTTTTCTGCCCTTTCTGCCTTTTCTGTTAAAAACCACAGACCCTCCCATGACCTCTAGCTTTCCATGGCCACCATCAACTTAATCACTACCATTTTTAGGTTCAATTTATACTTCAAAGCCAGCAAAATTCCCTGATGGGAAAGCTCACACATCTCTCCCACCTGTGTCACACACAGTGCCAGTATTTCCTAGATTGCCATGTATCAGGATGTACCCAGAAGCACAATTACAGACATTTTTCATCACCCACTTATGTCAGTGATAGACAGTGATAGAAGTACTACGGCAAGTGAAATTTTGTCCAATTTTGGCTCCTACTCTTAAGTTTTTCCCAGTTAATGAAGTGGAGATTAAATACCAGGAGATCCTAAATGGTCATTTATGACCATGGTAAAACAGAGAGTCTTTTTTTAAGATGAGTAGAACTCTAAGTGTTGGGTCTGGCTTTCCTGATATATCTTCAAAATATTTTCAGAGCTAAAAATGCTTTTTGTGGAGCAAGTGAAGCTCCACGCTGTTCTTTTTGAGAACAGAGAAAAACCTGATCAAAGTACAATCAGATAAAACATCTGATTTATTTTCTCTCTTTACTGTTCTGGGGAATGACAGAATTAAAATATCCACATTTGACATGTGAACAAACTGTACCACATCCAAAATACTTCATTTTGGAAAGACATAAAAAAGCAACCCGAGAAAAAGCCAGCATCTTGTAGGGAACCTGTTTGTTTGATAAAATATTAAGAAACATCCTAATTGGCAGTCTGAAATAAAATGAAAAAGGGCATATTGAATTGATATTAAAAAAAATCATTTCAGAAGAAGAGGTAGGAAGTGAGCACCAGAGCTGAGATGACAAACATGATTATATAAGATCAAAGTGTCTTTAAGGCCATAAAATGAAAGAAAACCCGGTTATTAACACATTCATTTGCTTCAAAATGCTGTTATACAAATATATTTCTGGGAATCCAGTGCCTAAAAAGTAATTTGTGAATAAGTCAATAGTTATTTTTCTGCACTGATACATAGGCAAAGCTTGAGCTGTTTATGAGGGGAGGAACAGGGTTTCATGCATAGTATTCAGCAGTGCTCCCACTTACAGGAAGAGTCATCATCCAGCCTCATTAGTTTACAGGAACTGAAGCAAACAACATTCTGTGTTTTCTTACATATTTTATGACTATTTTCATATAAGCAAAAATCAGACTTTGTCCTTGTTAAGGAAATTTTAGAGCAAATAGAGAATAACAGCCTCTTGTTTAATCTAACTCTGCTGAAAGCTTTGCTTCACTCAGACACTTGTGAATATTTCTGTGTTTTATTTGATATATTAACTTATTTTTCAATGAGATTTGCTGCCACTTAATGTGATATTCAAGGTCAACACTGCAAATGTGTTTGTAAATGAAAGTTTCTGGTATGGCTGAATTTAAAACCTCAAGTGTTTTCTGTCCCCAAACAAACATGGCAGGCCTCATTTGCATACTCAGAGGGAAAAATATTTTTTCCCCCCAAATTTGTGTTACTTCTCCTGCAATTTCTCTTTTTTTCACAAGCCTTTGTTCTCTCAATTGAAGTTGCTGATGTGTCTAAATTAAAAAGGTCCTATTATTATATACATAAATGGGGCAAATTTGAGCTCACCTCTGAAACCCAAAGCAAAGCTCTGCCACACCACATTTTCATCTGCTTTCCAGAAAGGCAGGGATTATCCTTTAGCACTGAAGCTCTGCTTTCATGGTGGGAAGGAATTCTGGATTTTACACTGTTTGCTGGCTGTGCACAACAGAAGAATAGACAATACCATCTGAGCTTGGGACAATTAACAGGATGTCTTTAGAATATTTTTATTACGTTAATCTTTTCTTTTGCTTGAGCCAGCATTCCCCTTGAGAGGAAGAGAAATGATGCTGAGACAACTTACTATTGCAAATTAATTGTATGGTCCATTTCCCAAGCATTTAATTTGGCTACAGCAACCTGTTTAACTCAAATGAGTTGTCAAAAAGTGACACAAAAGAGAGGCCAAGTTCTTTAGAGGTGGCCAGTAATTTTAAAGGATGAAGGGAAATGGCTGGCATTATTGCTTTTGTCCAAGTAAAGCCTCTTCTAAACAGGGTAAGGGAAAATCAAGTGATTTGGCCTCACCAAAATTCATGCTACTTGAGACCTTTTGGAAACGTTGATTGAAGATGAACTCTGGACCAGAACAGAAAATAGCAAAACCATATGAAATATAAAGAAAAAAAGTGTAGTGTTTCTTACTTCTTGTAACAGATAAATCTGAAAATAGGAATAAAAGTTTGGGATGGAAATTGGGATAGATGTAACTGCTCTAACCTGAGCCACTCTCATGCAAGGCAGGTCTCTCTGCCTGCATGAGTGAAGAGGTCAGCACATGAGATCTCTTCTGCTTCAAAGTCAACAAGGTCTGATCTATATTTTACATCATGGCTTGTATTTTCATTTTTAGCTCTGGTATTCTAGAATTTAGCTCTGGAATTCTAGATTCTATTTCCATGTGTGTAGCCCTTGCCTGAGTCCACTCTTGGTATGTGGACCTCTGTGATTCAGCCATCCTGGACTCCTTAACCCATGGCCTCCAGCTTTCTGCCTGGGTGATTCTCCCCCAGCTGTATGGATTTCAGCTTTTTGAAGTACAGTTTTATTCATTTTCTCAACACATAAACTTATCTTCAGCATAAATATTTTTGGAACCACAAAGGTATAATTTTATAGTTAAATAATCACATTTTCCTGGGAAAATTTAGAGGCAGTGGGTAATGCAGATTAGGATTTGGCACTTTGTCAGACACTCAAGGAATCTCTCCCTGAGTAAACTCTGTTTCACTGGAAATATTTATTGTTCAGGAAGCAACACTTAAAACTTTCTTTGCCATAGAAGAAGGTGGTCTATCATGTCAAAGAAGATTTCCACCAGCCTGATCACTCTCTATGATGATATATCCTTCTTCCATGAAGCAAATATAACCAAATACTTCTGATAAGGAATTACTCTTTGAGAATAGGACATAGATGCTTCAGTTATAGGGAGTAGAAGACTAATAGACATGAATAAAAATTTGGAATGGATGAAATATTATAATGGTGCATTTTGAAGATAACCAGTTCCCTTTCTGTTTGCGTGTCCTAGAGATGACTTCTTTTCAGATAATTACTTTTCATAAATTTAGATTCCAGAGAAGTATGATTCACAGAAATGCAGGGATTCCTTTTACTAAGCTGACCTTGAAGAACAGATCTGTTTCATTCTGTGCTCAGTCTCTTCTTTCCTGCCTCCTCTTATCACTTTGGAGCAG
>VZUA01086333.1:23683-34500 GCA_013401035.1 Horornis vulcanius
TTTCTTAACAAGGCATGAAGTGTTCCCAGTAAGATGCTTGGGATTTTGAACTTTCTTTGTTTAGGACCTTCTCTGAGAATGTAGAAAATTACTTGGTAATTGCCCCTCTCTTGCTTTGTCCAGGGAATCAAGGGCATACATTGCTTAAATCACAGCAGACTAAAATCACAGTATAAAACACAGAGGATCCCTTTAGGAAGGTGAAATCTTAGGTATTGCAATGCCTGACTTCCCTTCTAGAAGAGACCATTCTGTAGCTGCATGCCAGGAGTGTGACATGAGCCTGTTAAATTTCCAGGTGAGGTGCTCAGGGCTTTTGCTCATGTGTGTGACCTTGGGTGGCAGCTTGCTGGACCTTACAGCCTGGGCAGGGCAAGAGAAAAGGCCTTTCCTGGAGGGCAGAAAGCCCCATAACAGGTGGGAAATGGTGGTTTAAAATAAGTACTTCATTACAGAGGTTTTGCTTTTGAAAAGGCCTTGACCCCCTGTGTTGGTGGAAAGGCTGCCTGGCTTTGTGAGGCTATCACTTAAACTGTTCCAAAACCAGCTTTGAAAAAAAACAAACTTCTCATTTGAGGTTAATGAGACACAGAGTGGGCCAGTTCATGCTGTACCTTTGCTGTTACTATTGTTTCAAGGCAGCTGCATGCTGGCTGGTACACCATGGCTTTTCCTTCTTCTCAAAAAAATTTTCTGATACAGAGACACAATCATATGTTAAATAAGCTCAAGTTTCTCCAGAAATTTTCAGAATTTAAAAAAAAATCCCAAGAGGACACAAGACTCATGGAGGGGGTTCTGTTATGCTTTTTGTTTTGTTTGATTTTTGTTTTGTTTTGCTTTTGGTGGTGATGTAGTTTTTTACCTCCCATTTTAACTCTGAATGTTCTTCCTGGAAAGTCTGTATAAGAGGATAGTAGCATTTGCAATGTTGTTGCTGCTATTTTGTGAGTTCTACTTCCATGACCAGGATCTTGCAGGTATAGTCCTTTCAGATATGCATATATATATACTTATTTCAGACATAGACAACTTTTTTAATGCTCTCCATCAATTTTCCAGCATTTCAATTTAACAGATGAAGTCTACTAAAGGACTTCCCTTATCATTTGGATTCCTCTTCTGTAGAAATCTGGCATCTGAAATCCCCTCCTGGGTGCTAGAGAAGTTATTTCTAAATTCAAATATTGGAAAGACAAAGCTATTCATTGTTTTCAAGTTTCTCTTTTAATGTATCTTGTTATGTTTTCAGGTCAGAAAGGCCTGAGCAGCAGAGGTTGGACTCGGCTCTATGTTGTCCTCACAGAGACCTTAAGATCCAATATAGGGTTTTCTTTTGTTACTTAGACAAGTCTATGTAGGGCAGAGAAGAGCTGGTATTTCTCCAAATCTTATTTCTGTATGAACATCATGAGATTGGCATTATACACACACAGAGTCAGACAGTGGTATTGTTAAAAAAAAAAGAATTATGACTTCAGTAAACACAGAAGAGTGGTAGGTGTGGGAGAGCTGTTTTCCTTCAGTACTGCAGGCTGATAAATCCCAAAGAAATCCACATCACACAGAAATCCTTCTGGTTCTGAGGGTGAGCCATTGCAGTCATTCAGTGTAGGTGGTGTAATTGGTACCTCCCCCCCCTCACTTTTCTGATATATGAATTTTTCAGTGTGGGTAATACCAAGGTGAGAGGAGCCAATACAGGGCTGCAGTTCAGTCTTCCAGGTGCAGAGATCACTGATTGGAAATTTCTCTGTGAATTTCAAAAAAGCCTGAGTGCCCTAAATGACAGCTGAGCTGAGCTGTCAATGCTCATTTGCATGTTTTGTTTTTTTTTTTAATCACAAGCTCACAATAATAATTTTAAATGAAGAGACAGGGAGAGAGAGTACCAAGTTTGAGGTTAGTCTAATTATGCCTTTTGTGCAAGAAAAAGTAAACAGGCAGGAGAAGAGGTACCAAGAGGATCCATTAGCTTATGTTTGCATGGAAAGGGATAACTCCCTGATACACAGTGAAGAAAAACTGCTCCCCCAGAGTTTTGGGAAATTCTCTGGAATAAAAGATGTTGCCTGTGGTCCCTGGGCAATAAGCAGAGGGTGCTGTGGCTGACATCCCTGGCATTGGCACTACAGCAGGAGAAGAAACATCTGGTGCATCTGCCTCGGGTATAACAATTGCACTGCAAGCTGGAAATGGGAGCTCCAGGACTGTCAAAGGGGATTTAAACCCCTGTCCCTTTATTAAGTGCTCGTGCTGGAGAATGCAGGCAGGCATGGTAATGAACAGATGGGAGCAATTCAGTGTCCCAGGCCTCTAATTCTAGTCCTGACCCAGTTGGTTTAACACTCTTGACTTTATAAATTGAGTACAGTAAATAAATTACAGTCCTTACCATCAGTAGAAGATTATTTCTTGGCACATATTTATTGATGTTTGCCAAGTCAAATTTTAAAATATAGGTGGCATGACTTCTGTTGCTTCTCTGGAGATTGTTTTATACTCAGTTAATTTTGCTCTCTTGGAACCTTTCCCAGTGTGTCACAGGCACCCTGTTGTGTTCATTTTTTTATTTTTATACAGGGTTTCTCATCCAATTTAACATTTTTTTTTTCTCTTTGATATTTTTACATTCTTCAGGTGTTTACTAATGTCAGTCTCCCCAAAGTAAGGCTGTACCTTCCCCATATGTACTAGGGACATTATGATTTGTCTCAAGAATGCATGAAATCTGTGTCACACTCAATGTCCCACTGCTCTGAAAACTGCTTCTTGGTGGCATTTTATTTTGCTTCCTTGAAAAATGCCTTATTGTATATTGCTTTAATGTGTTGATGCTGGGTGAATTTTTTACCTTTGAGATTTTTCAATAATTTGAGACATTAACAAAACAAAAAACAAAGAAATATTTTTTGCCACTTGAGTTGTCCTTGGTCCTGTGTAGCTGAGTGCCAGAAACTTGCCTCAGGGACTTCTGCTTTTGCTTTACAGAACTTCTGTAACAAAGAAATGTGGTTAAAAAGAACCCTGCTGCTTCCTGGAGTGGAACACCAAAACAGTGATTAGAGCTGTATCAGTGATACCTCTGACTTTTCTTCCAGATCATCGAGGGTGATATGTTTACATTCCTCAGCAGAAGAAAGAAATTCTCATGGGATGTTTGCCTAAGTTTATGCTGCACAACCATGCTAATGATAGTTCACAATATGTTTGCTTTAGACAGTTCTCATGCAAAAACCCAGCTTGCTCAAAACCAATTACTGAAACTAATGCTAAAAAACTTCTTAATGCATAGTTTTATCGAAAAACAAAGCTACATAAATTTTTTTTCTCAAAAAGTGACTGTAAGAAAAGCAGCCTTCTTTGGAACTGCAAAGGGATGTACTGATCTGAAGATAATTTAGGAAATGTTTTCTTTGAAGCTTCCCACATCCATCTCTTTTTAAGTGAAAGCACGAAGTCTCAAGTTTTCTTGAATGACTTTTGAAACACCTTTTAGTAGAAAAACAGCTCGAGGTTGCATTAAGTAATAATAATCTTGCATGTAAGAGTACTTTAAGATTTCTTCATATTTAAAAAAATTGAAAGTAAGTTTATAATATCCAAATATACAAACAAATTGGTATTGTGATGTTCCTTCTACATTTCCCACCAAGGACATAATGAAAGCTTTCTTGAGAATTATTTAATAAGTTGTTATTATTGTATTTTTGAATAGAAGAGCTGACTAACACTTAAACATCTACCACTTTGATAAGCCACAGATGTTTAGGCCCATCATAATGAGTTCTTCCTATGAGTTTGGTCAAATTTACTGGAATCCAGGGCATTTTCACTCTTTTCACAGCAGGGAATTTGTCCTGTGCTTTTAAGTTACCATCCACAGGGAGCTAAGATTGAAAGTGTCCTCCTTGCACAGATGTGCTGCTGGAAGTGCCCAGAGTTAGCTTTTTACAAGGGGAGGGTTTCTCTGTGCTACATGAAGGCACTACCATGCTTTGTGATCCAGCTCCCTGCTCCTTTTACCCTGGCTCAGGAACATTTTGCATTCCCACAGGGAACTCCACAGACAGCCAGGGCAGGTCCCACTCTGAGTTGTAGCTTAGAGAGGCCATCAGAGATCTTGGGCTGAGAAAAACATCAGTAATAACATATTTGAAGTTGATTTCCTTTGGGTTGTGTTCCACTGTAATCTTGCTAGATTACTTCCTTTTGATACAAACCTTCTGTGGCAAAAAAGGGCTGTGATTTTGAGAAGCTAAATTTCTCCATCAGTTCATTAAGTTAATGGTTAATTCAGCCTGCACATAAGGCACTTGCAGAAGGTGATTTCCAGTGACATGCATTGAAGTGGGCATCCCTTTTCCAAAGGCTGTCAGTGGCTGTTAAACTTCTCCTTTTCAGCTTTGAAAGCATCCCCACTTTGGGCTGTTCGAATCCTGTGATGTTTTGTTTGTAAGATTAGGGTGCATCTAAACAATAATTCCTTTATTCAGGTTAAAGCATTGTTACAGCATGTGCTGGAGATTCAGATGGGAAGCCTTGCAATAATTCTGGTAAGATCTTGATTTTTGTCAGATATCCTTTTCTTTTTCAGAAGCCTAATTAATTCAAGAACAAATTATATCTAAATGCAAAGACACAGTATATTAAGAGTTGGAATAAATTTTAATGTCTATTTTTTTCAAGGTTAAATAGCACTGTTTCCATATAATCATACATATAATACCTGTTTTAGAGTTTGAAGAGATCATAACACTTTTCATCTACTACTATGATTGGTTGAGTTTCCATATAAGTAATCAGTAGGGTCCCATCCTTGGGGAGGAAATTCCCTTACTGCAGAGTTGGATGGCATCAGTTTTGCATGATGCCTGTGAAGAGTTGCCAAATTCAGTTTTACAGGAGAAAATTCTCATAGAAGAGCACTTTGAAATTATTTTTGCCACTTCTGTCTTTGTCTTTTGTGAGTTTCCTTTGGTACCTAAAGAGGCTGGAGTTAATAAAATAAGATCAAATGATTGCTTGGCTTAGCAACCCCAAATCCTCTGTGCACTGTTCCAGAGGTGAAAAATTGGTGTCAAGAAAAAGACTGGAGAACTTATGTACAAATAACACCTCTAAGAACTCTTTTCACGTTGAGGCAGAGGATTAACTGGTTTTTGTCCCCTCCTTTTGCACGTGCTGTCCTTCAGTGTTTCAGCAGGAGTACAATCAGAATTCCTGCTCCTCCTCCCTCTGCGACTGAGGAAACTCATGATGCGGCTGGCAGCCTGAGCTCCCTGAGCCTTGCCCTTGCAGCCCCACTGCCAGCCTGGCACTTGGGGTTGTGCTGCTCCAGGCTGGGCTGTGTTTGGCAGGGAAGCTCAATCAGTGCAACTGGGCATAACTAAAGCAGTGAGAAGCGCGTCCCTGTCACGCAGAGCTTCCTCCAACGATGAACAAGAAGCAGCTCCAGAGTGGAAGCTGCCATCTGCTTCACCTCAGCGTGGCAGGAGGCCAGGGCTGAAAATTCTGCAGTTTCTTAAGTGACTGCCACACAAAATAAGCTCTTGGAGGAAGGAGAAGGCTGAGCTCTCTCTCTCTCTGGGTGTCCTCACGTGTCCCCGGCCGCAGAGCATCCCGCAGCCTTTTGCTGCGGTTCATCACACACGGGTGCAGCCAGCCAGGCACATCCCATCAGGGACACCACGTCCTGCTTTGGGAACGTGGAAGGTGGTGCTGCACAGCCTGGCAGGAGGCAGCTCCTCCCACTGGAGCTGCTCCTGGGGCTGTTTGCAGGGGGCTCTAGCACCCACCCGGGCACACCCCACTGCCAGCCCTGGTCACACCGGGAGCAGCAGCACTTGAGCAGCAACAACAAACTCTCCCTCATCGGTAACCCGCTCTCTTGTTTTGGAGTTTCTGTGCTACCATGGGCCTTGCAGAACAGGTTCCCAGTACAGCCAGTTGTCAGGCTGCTGGCTGACACAACAGCCCACGGTGTGGCTTGTGGAGAGGCTCTGGTGTGTGCTGCTGGTGCCAGTGGGCTGGCCAGGATCTGGCAGATGTGCCTTTCCTCTCCAGGACTGTCCTTCCATAGCAAGGGCCCTTTTCCTCACCTGCCAACAGCTGCTGTATCACAACTGAATTGGACAAGGCGTGATGGTGAATGCTGTCACAGGCTCTGGAGCTCAGGCTGAGAAAGCTGCAGAGGACTTGTCTTTATGGGAGTGCTGAAGTCTTTCATGGTGGGATTCATCTCTCCTGACTTTTTGTTGTCAAAAGCTGATCTTGGCTGGCTAGCCTTTCACAGCCACAGCTGGAGTTCATTCCATCTCCTGCCTAAAGTAAGTATCTAGAGTAGATCAAAGAATACATGCCTTTGGAAATACTTCTTTTTCCTCCTCTGACTGGAAGGCAAACCTGACTGAGTGACTCATCTGGAGGTGTCTGCACTGGATCCATGCAGTGCTGCCTTGTAAGTGGATATTTCCATCTGTATTCAAGCATCACAAGAAGTGTAATGTCCTCTGTAGGTAAACTTCTGTGTATTCAACTTTAAAATACAATTCTTGTGGGTGTCTCATCTTGGGAACAGGGTTTAAGAGCCTGCTCTCCTGACAGACAATGGGCTTGCTGGGGCCTTTCCAACAGACTTAACTTTCTCCACCTGGTTGTAGACTGTCAGCAGGAATAAATAGGGAACCCATTGCTAATGGTCATACATTTTTTTCCTGCTAACTTTGCAATATTGTAATAGCTAAAAGCAGTCCAAATACAAGTTACAGTATGTGTAAATTTGACATTGTCAGATAATACAAAATCTGCTTCATTCTAATGATATTCTGGTAAATGAATCTAAGCTTTTTAAAGATTAAAAAAAAATTGAAATAATTAAGGCATTAGGAAGTAGGCAAAGATAACTGTTCTTCACCTGAGTAAAAGTATGCAAATGAGAATCAATTTATCTGAAGAACAGGTTTAATGGATTTCCCATATTCTGAACTCTTTTAAGACAAAGTGAGTTTCAACATGTGCATTGTTCCCTTGCTTTAAAACTAAATTAATTAAACAAGAAGTCAGCATTTAAATAGTAATGCAGGAACACTGCATTAAAATGCTCATAGAAAATAACACTTTGTTCTGCTGCAAATATTCTTCTGAAATTATAGAAATAAACAGTGTTTTGATTTGCTCACTGAGAGCAAATATAGAGCACATAGCCCTGCTGGTAAAATAGAAAAATTGAAACTTTAAGTTAAGACCCACAATAAATCAATAAATATACAGTGATCGCAGTAAAATGTGTAAAATTCCATAAAGAAAAATCTGATAACAAGTGCAAATATATCAGATAAAATGATTGTCTGCAGTTAACCTGCAAGCTTCAGGGCACAGTGAGAGCTTGCATATTTATGTACTTAACAAGTCTATAATTTCATTCAGCTTTCATAATTTTTTTTTTTTTAAGTTCTGACTAAGTGTTATCTTTCCATATATTTAATGGAGTTAATTCAGCCTTTAGCAAATCCCTTAATGCATTGTTTATACAAAAGGAGATAGTCAAGGCTTTCCATGTGAACCTCTGCACTGGGGTTGTGACACAGAGGGCTCGTAGCAAAACCTGGCAGATCTCCATGAGCCATTCATGCCCTTTCAGGAGCTCAGCCATCCCTTGGTGTCTCTGCTGACCCTCTTCCAAGGCACCAAGAAGTGAAAGTTAGGAGGCTGTAGGTGCCTGGAAAAGCTGAGCCTGAACTCTCAGGGCTCTTGTGCCTGAGCTGAGCCCACTCCGAGGTTGCTGGGTGGATGGTAGGAGTTCCCTTTGAGAGGTGCTTAATGCAGCTCCAAAGTTTAGACATCAGGGAAAAAAAAAATAAAAAAAGAAAGAAAAGAAAAAAAAAAAAGGGTGAAGAAAACAAGTTGTTCCACCCAGGAGAGGCTGGCACCACTGGCAGGTAGGCTGCCAAGGCAGTGACAGCACCTGGGACCTGCCTTCTGCTGCACAGCTTTTGTATCAGTGATTGTGGGAAAGTTTTGCAATCACCATAAGAAGGAAATCCAAGGTTTAAAAAAAACATGTGGTGAAGTGCTCCACTTCTCAGAGCAGGCAGTGCTTTGGCTGTGACGTTGCACTGGCTCCAAGCCTGGAAGCCCTTGGGCACAGGAAAGAAACAGCCTGACACTGCTCTGACACAAAGTAAGTGCTCTCTCTGCCTCTCGCTGTCTCTCCACACCCTCCCTCCCTGCTTTTTTCCATTTGTTAGTTAGGTTTGTTTGTTTACTTGTGAGCTGCCACTGCAGCTCTTAGCACATCTCCTTTCACTAAGCTTGAAAGTCTTAAAATGCAAAGGTACAATTCTGCAAATTCAATTTTTTTTTTTTTTGAAGGATAAGCACTCTCGGGAGCAGGGTATTTTATCCCTCTGTAGAAAAAACTATCCATTACCCCTAATTCATCAATTAAACCTTCTATTATTTTTCTTGCTTCATTTAATTTTCAATACCACAAGTGTCAATGATTCACTGGTTTGCCAAAGTTCAGATTCTCCTAGAGGGGTTATGGAAAATGTGATTACTTGATTAGGTGTAAGAGGAGTGTTTCTACAGTTTAACATTTTCTATGAGTTTCAGGTAGATTATTATGTCTAGCACCATAGATAAAATTTTATATTTAAAATTAAATATATTGAGAAGAAAACCATGTCACTGATTTAGATACGGTTTATTTAACAGAGTCAGATGTTTCACAAAGTTAATCATCAGCAAAATACAAATCAATAAAGAATGTATTTGCTCTAGAAAACTCTGTCTTCCAACTCCTATACTGTAAAGACTGAGGTAAGTCTGACTTACTATATTTTAATTATCTATAGCTTACTTTTAATTTTTTTTTAGGAGCTGTTGAAGATGGTCTAAGGAAGTTTAGGTCCCATTACAAATTTCATATGTGCTTTAGTCTGAAATATACATTTGCTTTTCATAGTCTCCTCTTACTGGAGTAGGATTTGGAACTAAAATCTACAAAATTCAAGTTAGAGTGCTTATGAGGCTTTACATCTCTTTATAAAGAGACATTAGTGCCTATTTTCAGTCGTTAGGAGTAACCTTTAGGTGATTGCTGGGTTTCTAAGGATGTTGTCCTTTCTGGCACAGCTAGGCATTTCTCAGGGAATCCAGGAAACCTTGGGCACCTTGCTTGGAGAGCTGAACTCTTCAGAGGAACTGGTGATGTTTGTGGTAATCCTGGGACTCTGCCACATCCCCACAACCCCGGTGTCAAAAATCTCCCAAAACACTCAGGGTGGGCTCCACTCATGGGTCAGTTGGCCTCAGGGGCCTGCAGGAGGGAAACCTTGACAGTTCCCCTGTGACTGAAACAGTGGGGCACGTTTAAGATTCCAGAGTCTTGGGGGGAAAAAGGTTACAGGCCAATTTCTTGACATATATTCCTCTATACTCCTTTAGTATATGTGCAAATGTATATTGGAGCTAACAAATTGATTTTGGTACTATTGCACTGGTTTTCCAACAGGCAAACTTGGCAATAGTTTTTGGGGTTTTTTTTGTTTATTATTATTCCAGATGTCTTGGTATTAGCTGCTTTCCCCTGATCAGCCTAATCTACACCAGCCAACATATTTAAGATGACTCCTTAAATCAGAGCCAACTTTTAAACTAAAAAACTTACCAGTCTTATTAAAATATCTACATTTATCATGTGTCCTGCGAGGAGCTTGTGAAGGCTTGTGGACTTGCAGATAGTCATTATTTGTTTCTTTTAATCAGTGCTATCTTTTCTCTTAATATATCTTTACCTACCATATTGTTATCCTATTTTCTCCTCTGTCATCACATCATTTATTCAATGAATAATGTTACTCATTCAAATGCTGACAGAATGGTACTGTTCACTAGGAAAATCCTCAGAAACATAATAACAGAATCCTACTGGATCATACCAAATGTCCATTTAGTCTGGAACAGTGATCAAAAATGGAAATCTCAGAAAGAATTGGTTCAAGTGTGGTGAAGATGTTCTTCTGACAAACTGTCCTAACCTCCAGCTCCTGCTGGGGACATTCCTTTTCCACAAAGATCTCTAAAAACCTTCAGTGAGTTACCATCTATCTTTTCCATCTATCCAAGAAAGTCCTGGAGCCTTTTAGAAATCAAGATGTCACAAATCAGGTGGACTAGCTCTTAATTAGTTGCAGTAGTTACTTTGAGCAGCCTTTAATGGCCTTCCTGAGAAAAGATGTCAACGTGCAGATATCTCAAGTAGTGTCTCGCCACTGAGTATGTCTGAAAAACATTGGAACATGCAATTCTTATGCCAATAATAGTCAAACATGGCAATATTTTTCAAACAGGAAGACCTACATATCAGACCTGGAGAAGAAAAACCATGGACAGACCAATCACTGCTGGCCAGCTTAAAGAAAAATCGCTGTTCCAGGACAGTGATGGCAGTGCAGTTCCTGCCAGGACTGTGTGCCATAATTGTTCAAAGCTAAAGGTATGGAAGAGCCCTCACCACATATTCCCTCTGGAACACTGAATTACTATTTGAAGTCCTAACAAAATTCCGTTAGTTATGTGTGGCACTGTTTGACACTGTATGCATTGGGAAAAATGATCTGGGCTGCATCCACAGGGGATTTGGGCAGGAGGGGAGAGAGGGGATTCTGCCTTTCTGCTGAAACTCCACCTGCAGGGCTGCCTACAGCTCTGGGATCCCAGCACAGGGAGGATGTGGAGCTCCTGGAGCCAGTCCAGAGCAGGGACACCAAGGTGATCTGGGCAGTAGCTCTGCTGGGAGGGAAGGCTGGGAG
>VZUA01086335.1:686-14528 GCA_013401035.1 Horornis vulcanius
TAACATGAGCCTTTCTGATATTTCAAATACAACCTTTGTAAGTTTCTTGAAAAAAAACTTTAAAACTGCAGTAACCAATCCTGTGACTGGTCAATGTGGAGTAATGATTAAAATTTGCTTTAGAGTGTGACATACCAATCATTGGCCTTTTCATATTTCTTTTTTCCAGCATATGTTGTCCAAAGTGGGAATGTGGGATTTTGACATTTTCTTGTTTGATCGCTTGACAAATGGTAAGTAAATTTTTTAAGGCTTTTTATTACTATCTCTTGTATATGACTATTAAAAAAATCCCTAATCAATTGTTTGCTAAATATTTCCAGTTCAGATTACTGAAAGAAATTGGCCACATTTAGCCTCTAGTAAAATCACATCTTGGAGCTTTTTCAGGCTTTTCCTGAACTATAGGGTAACGTTTAAAGTGAGGTTTTTTTATTAATCTAATCTACATTTGTTGTTGTCACCTTTTCAAGAAGGTGTTTCTGTTTCATTTACCTGTGAAACTCCCAAGCTACTTTAGATATGCCTGTTAGATACATTGGTCAATACATCCAGATCTCCATAATCAGTCAATTTCTATCAATACTAAAGACGTTTAAGTGAAGATATTCTTGCTTCTG
This sequence comes from Horornis vulcanius, assembly GCA_013401035.1. Lineage (NCBI taxonomy): Eukaryota > Metazoa > Chordata > Aves > Passeriformes > Scotocercidae > Horornis > Horornis vulcanius. The sequence goes on from VZUA01086335.1 coordinate 1,307, forward strand.
TTCAGCAGCAAAAATCAGGAAATTTATTAAGAGAGTGAAAATCATTGAAATGTTTTCTCTAAATACATGCTTGTAAAACCATCCCTCTTCCCCACAAAATGTCCAGGCAATACCTCTTGATCAGGTAACTGCTGAAGAGGATCATGATCACACTTTTCCCCTTTCTGTACTGCTCAGAGAACTGAGATCCCTCATTCCCCACCCCCAGTCTAATTAGGCTTGGTGGGGGCAGAAGACGTAGAAAAAAGTTGGTTTAGAGGGTCATTCAGCTGAGTGACTGGCAGTGAAGGGTGAAAAGGATTGCAAATTGCCTGGGAAGCAAAAGCATAGTTCTTCTAAATTATCTTTCTGTGCCCCTGCTCAGTAGTCAAGACCAAGTCAGTTTCCATATGTTCTTCATGCAGATAATTATTTTCTTTCCTGAGTTATGTTAAATAAGAAAATACTCTCTTCAAGCTTTGTTTATGTGTAGTATGGGTTGGTTGGTTTGGGTTTTTTTCTAACTTCTATGGAAACAGTGCTGCTGAATTAAGCAGTGCAAACATTTTTAATTGCAGTGTTTATGTATAGCTGATCATGTAATACTAGTAAGGTTAAATTTTGCCAGTGTTCCCAGTATTGGATTTACAGTAAGGCCAGTGCAACATTACAAGGGGACTTGAGATTGTAAATGCTGCAAGTCATTTTTCCTGTTTGTATCATCGTTATGAGATGCAGTTGTAGCTGAGCTAGGTTACATGGGTTAATCAGATGTTTGTACAGCCATATGCAAAATAAATAAAAAAATTATTCCAAACTCCTGATTTTTAGTAATTAATTAATTAGTACAGTATGGCAAACCAAAGTGACAGAAGAGCCACTCTTGTTTCTGTTGTTTCTGAAGACAGACCTGAATTATGAAGATGATGCTGCTCTCAGACAAGCCTGTCAAATGATTTTGTTAAAGCCATGTCAATTTGTCTTCTTCCAGTTAAAACCACAGTTTGCCTGTCATGTTGACACAGCAAATGTGACTTTATGGCATGTAGACATAAGAATGACACTCCACTGGTACCACCTTTCCATCAAGTCTTGATTATATATAAGTAATTTGTGTAAGTGACTTCTGTATATATGAGAGTCATCTAAGCTCACTTCATTGGAGATGAGGTGATAGGAGCTGACTAATAGGAAATTATCCAGATTTTTAGCCTTGCTTGGTTTGTAACTGCATGTAAAGGGAATCTAAGAGTTGTTCCTTTCTGCTTTTAGGAAACAGTCTTGTAACACTGCTGTGTCACCTCTTCAATGTGCATGGACTAATTCACCATTTCCAGTTAGACATGGTTACATTACACAGGTTTTTTGGTAAGTGTGCACCTCAAAGCCATCTTTGAATGAAGTTTATAGCTTAAGTAGAGCCTCAGAGAAGGCACTGGCTAGGTCTGTCTATGTAAAGATGATGATGTCATTACAAATACTTCAGAAAATATGTCCGTGATATATATAAGCGTACAGTTTGCAGGCATTCAAGTACTTGGTTCAATACCTAGTCAGTGGAGGGATTTCAAAAGGCTCTGCATTGTCTCTGAAGCGTCCCAGAAACAGAGTCACACTGGTGATTTAAAACAAAGTATGCCATGCAGAGATGTGGTTGGCTTAGGCCCACACAGACAGACGGACACTGCAGAACCTACTACGCGTGCACAGTACAATTGTGGTGCAGTGTAATTGTTTAGTGTGACTAAAAGACCACTGAGACCCAGGGAAGTTAAAAGCTTATATGCAAAATTTAACAAATTATATCAAGCTGTTTACACTGAATAGTGTTGATGAAAGCCCCTGCTGCTGTTACTGCCAACAGAAATATTAGCCCCATGCTGTCAGTGAACCAAAAGAAGAAATTAGCCAAAATCAATTACTTCTTGTATCACTTTTTGAAAGCAGCTAAATGCCAGTTTTTCAGGCTGTCAGGCAGAGTTTCCAAAGCAGGGTCTCTTTTTTAAGACTGCCTAATTGTAGCTTCTGGAAAGGGTTCCTCTGGTGCGGAGACAGACAAAATCTCCCTGGTGTTCTAACTCCTGTGGGCAGACGTGAAGTGGACAGTCAGGTAATTAGAGCTGGTGGTACTCACAGTTTAAGGGATTACCCACTGAACCTCCAGATGCTTGTGTGGCTGGAAACAAACAGAAGGCTTGGACTTTCTTTGGTGCTCCTCATGCTGGCAGAGAGTGCCATGGGAAATCTGCCTGTTAGCTTTCCATTTGATTAATTTGATCCTGTCTAGGAGACTGCTTTAGGCAGGATCACATGCAGCTTCCAGGGCTCATGTGGTGGTGTCCCAAGACCACGTCACGGTGCCCACACTGCTGCAAGGAACAGAGGGGTGTGAAGCACGCATCTCAATGATTTTTCTGTCTGTGAGAAAGCTGAGAGTTGGTGCTCCTGGTCCAAGTGGACCGGTTCCAGCAACTAAAGAGGGACTGGCATTTTAAAATGAACACGCAGATGTGACTAAAATTGTCACAGGAGATTTTGCTGTGAATACTCCAAAGCTGTTCTTTTTGATTCTTCACCTTGCGGGGGCAGGAATGCCTTTGGCATGTTCATCACTCAAATAACAAATGATGGCAGATTTTAGGGTCTCACTCCCTGCTGCCATAAAATAGGTGGTACTGCCTTAATGGCACACTACTACCCTATGACAGGAGTCTAAATAATTACACTCAGTTGTGGATAAATTTGCCTCTCTTCCTTGTTTATTTTTCTCCTCAATAAGAGCCTTTACTAAGGCAAGAAAGAGGTGATTTATGCACTAGACCCACTATATCCCCTTGGGCCTCATAAATCCTTTCATGCATTTTTTTCTCTAAAGGTATCCCGATAAAAGCAGCAATTTAAATAAGCTACAGCTATTTGAAGAAACTCCTTAGGCAGCTGACTGCAAAACCTCAGATTGTGTTTTAAGTCCAGTTCCCACTTGTGGCCATGGCATTCAGAGACAAAAGGTTCTTTGTTTTCTGTTTTGATTCCCAGTTATGGTTCAAGAAGATTACCATAGCCAGAACCCATACCACAATGCTGTCCATGCCGCCGATGTCACACAAGCTATGCACTGCTATCTGAGGGAGCCCAAGGTAATGGCAACCTTTCACACTAATGTTGTTTCCAGATGATTCTCAGATGTTTTTTCCCAGAATTGAAATAAAACCCCCAAGAGATACTTCTAGGTGGCAAAAAGTGATGGTGTGCTGGAAGTCAGGAGCAAGCAGGCTCAGCTACAGATTACAGATGGGTCAGTCATGCCATGAGAGTCACTTCTTACCGTGCAGGCATCGCGTCTTAAGTGCTGCCATGTGAGCTCCAGCCACCAGGGTGGTGTGACCCAGCCACCCACTGGTGCCTGCAGTTCTCCTCCCATCAAACTCAGCAGGAGGCAATGCATGTCTGTGCCTCAGCCACCTCAGCATAAGCTTCCCACATCACTATTTCAAAATACCAAATTAGGCGCAGTGCCACACCAGGAAAGGGGAAAACAGACCCTTCAGATGGGTCTGTTTCAAAGTCCTCTGCACAAGTATTTGACTGCTGCTGCAAGTTCTCAGAGCATCAGGATGGTGTTTCCTTGTGTGTTACTGGAAGGCATTGTGATATTGCTGTGCTGAGCCACAGTATAAGAATATAACTAATCTTTTAGTTGGCTTTGCTCAAATGAAAGGATGTTCTGCTAGAACTAGCAGTTTGTTACACCAGAATATAGCAGTGATAAGTGAGGACAGGAGCAGGCCCCACCTTTCCTGTATTTTCATTTCCTGCAAGATCTGCAAGTCTTTTCTTGCCAGGAAGTGCAGAGGACAGCCAACATCCAGAACCTGGGCCATACTGCTCACCAGTTCTCACCTCAGGATGCTTCTTTCATCTCATAGACTCATTGGGCTGGTAATAACTGCCTCATTGTCACAAACAGAAAATGCTAAGACTACCTTTTTTGCCTCCAAATGAGCCCTGTAGCAGAAAAAAATCTGGACAGCTTTTCCAAATTGACTATTTGAAGTTAGAAAGGTAAATTATGTTCTCTAATAAAATACATATACTTGAACTGAGATAGATACTTAACAGCCAAGGCTGAAATTTCAGAAGCTGATAAACTCTGCACTTTATAACACAGTGCTGTGCTAGAAAATTGAACCCTGATCTTTTGGTGGTATTACTAAATACTTGGAGAGGCAGAGCCTTCTACAATGGAGGCTAACATATGCCAACCTGCCAGCCTACCTGTTTGCTTTTTAAACTAAATCTTTGAGACTATGCTCAAGCACTTCTGTTATAATAATCCTTATATTACCATGAATGATAAAGAGATAAGAAATACAAACTGCAATAAAAGATGATTTTGTAGTCTAATATCTTTATAGACATATGTTCAACACTTACCTTAAAAACGTTGTTCACAAAATTTATACTTGACATTTGTGTACAAATTGCTACAAACCCAAGCAATGCCATGATGTCAGCTCGTTTGTTTATTTACCAAAAAAAATGTTTACTGTTCATGTTCTTGTTGTGATTAATGTGTGTGATGATTCAGCTTGCCAACTTCCTCACTCCATCGGACATCATGCTCGGACTGCTCGCTGCTGCAGCTCATGATGTGGATCACCCAGGGGTCAATCAACCCTTTCTGATTAAAACTAAACACCACCTTGCCAGCTTGTACCAGGTAAAATTGCTCATCGAGTTGCTAATACGTGAAATGCAGTCAAGGAGAGTTTAAGCAATTTGCAGTGAACTTTTAATGCCAAAATCTGGCAGTGGGAGATGCGGGTCAAGTCACCCTGCACTTTGGAGTCTGAGCAATTTCAGTCAAGCTCATCACTGGGCGTCACTTCTTACAGCAAAGCTGATACAGGAAAAGAGGTGGAAATGTCAGACTTTATTGAGCATATTTAAGCCAGATCAGTTGCCTGGGTTGTGTCTGCTGTATTTCATATGGAGTGAGAACTGTGGGTAGGAGATTTAAAATCATGACAAGAAGATTTCATTTTCTTCCAGTGAGCAAGTAAGCAGCAGGCATGCTCTAAATGGGTATTGCATTAAAAGAAAGCTTTGCTTCGTGTGGCTGTAGTAAAATTAAACACTTAATGAACACTGCATTAAAAAAAAAAAAATCCAGAAGACAGATGAAACCAAAGGAAAAGTTGTAGACATTTACAGTAGCATTCCTCAAGATACAAAGAAAGAGCTTCAAGAAAGCCACTAGGTCATACCACAGGCTGTCTAGACCAGTATCCTGTTTCTAAGAGCATCCAGTAAAACAGCTCAGAGAGAAACATAGGTCTGGGAAAAGTACAGAGTTGTCCTTCACCTAGTATACATCCTTTCAGCTTTGGCAAGCAGTAGTAGAAAACTTCCTGAAACAAAGCCACAGACTCTCTTGTTCAATATCTAGCAGTGAACCCATACTGTCTTATTTTTGTGGTCCTTTTTGAATATATTTGAGGTTTTGGCCCATGGCAATCATTGTAGCTCTGTATTTTATCAAAAACTGTCCTATGAATATAATCTCCACACACATGTAATACATTGTTATTATATATGCACATCTCTCTATTATTTGCATTGTACTTACATATACAATGTGCCAGAGCAATGCTGTACATCTGAATTTTGATTGTACTAACCATAATTCACAGGTAATATACAGAGATAGTATTAATTTCTAACCTTTACAATCACAGACTCATAGAATCATGAAGGTTGGAAGAGACCTTTAAGATCGTCAGGTCCAACCCAACTGTTCACCCAGCACACAGTGCCAGATCCAGACACCTCTTTAACACCTCCAGGAATGGTGGCTCCGTGACCTCCCTGGGCAATGTAGTCCAGTGCCTGGAACTAACACTGACAATTTTTATTCTACTATTTAATGTGAATCTCCCCTGTCTCAGCTTAAGGCCATTGCCTCTGGTCCTCTCACTGCAGGCACAGCAGGAGAGAGCAGCCCCCAGCTTGCTGCAGCCTCCTTTCAGGTTGGTGTAGGGAGCCATCAGGTCACCCCTGTGCTGCCTTTTCTCCAGGCTAAGCACCCCCAGTTCCCTCAGCCAGTCCTTGTAAGACATGTTCTCTGGTCCCTTCATGAGCTTTGTTGCCCTTCTCTGGACTTGCTCTAGCACCTCAATGTCCTTTTTAAAGTTAGGGGCCCAGAACTGCACACAGCACTTGAGGTGTGACCTCACCGGTGCTGAGCACAGGGGGACAATCCCTGCCCTGCTCCTGCTGGCCACATCATTGCTGATCCAGGCCAGGATGCCATCGGCCTTCTTGGCCACCTGGGCACAGCTGGCTCATGCTCAGTTGGCTGTCAACCCAGCATTCCCACTGGGCTGCTTTCTGGCCCCTTTGAAGAGTCAATTTCAGCCTTTGTGGAGGCTGTCAGAAACAGAATATCTCACCTTAAAAAATTAATCTACCTGAAGAAGACTCACTAATGGCTACATACACATACTTAGCAAATCAAGAGATTGCTGTGATGTGCTTACTACTTGATGAGAGAGTCTCTCTTTTTCTACCCTAAACAAGCAACATTTGGGTTTTCCCATAAGTGGATTGTGTTATATTGCAACTGTCCTACTCTCAGACATGGGAGTGGGCTGGACTGTGGGATCCCCAGCCAAGGCACAGTGATGCTCAAACACTGAAAACTTTGTGACTGGCCTCATCATAAGCTGATGCAGCTTATTGTGTCATACCCATATGTTTCTGGTCCAGACTTTCCTAAATGTCAGGCCAGCTGAGTGATGTGGGAAAAAAGCCAGGGGCCTAAGCTGGGGTACTTTGGGAAAGGGTGCTTTGAAGAGCAGTGAGTAGAGCCATTCCACAAAACCCCTTGTCTTGTGAAAAGGTACAAACAATTCCTTCTCAAATTAATAGTGACAAACAGTACTTTATTATTAGGTTGAAAAATCAGGCTAATCTGAAAGACATTTAGTTAAAATATTAGTATCTTGGAGAAGTGGTTTCTGCTCAGTTATTTGGGTTTGAATATGTTGGTTAGAAAAGGCAGTGACAAAGCAGAAAATGCAATCTTTCAACAGCAAATGAGATCTGAAGTACCCTACTTAAGGACATTCACTGGCAAGTTTGAGTTATTTTAACTAAAAATGAGCCCACATTGTTTCCAGAGATTTTAGTAGTATACAGTATATGGATGCCAATAAAAATAACCCCTGGAAAAAAGTTTTGCTGAGAACATTTTTAGTCAAAATTTTAGATTTTGTGAATAGTCTTTAAAACCTGTACTTTAACATGTGCTTGAAACTGAAACAAAGTTCTTAGATTTTTGGGTTTTAGGTAGCAGAGCCACAGAACTGCTGGGATTAATCAGAAAAAGGATCAAATGAAACTAAGTTTTAACAGAGTTGGCAGTCATCTGTCATTGAGACAGTGGGCTTATCCATGTCTGGCATTTCTATGCTTTTAAATGTCTCTTGACATTTTAATTAGAACTTTACATTTACATTTGGAAGAAAAGGTTTTGCAAAATGAGGTAGATCAGCTTTTGACAACGATGTAAAGTGTTTGACAGCTTCTGATATTCGTATGTGAGAAGATTCATATTTCAGGAAGACATCACCAAGGACTTCAGAGCTTTCAATATTTATTTTCAAACTAAATCCAAATTGGATGATGCAAGACACTTTGTTTTGTAATCCATAGGGTGGTTTCCACGAGAGTCTATTGCACGTGATCGCATGCACCAAAATTTGCCACAAAAATAAAAGCAGCTCATTGAAATCTCCAGCATTACAAGGACAGTTGAGAGCATCAAAGGTGACTCAAGAAGTCTGGAGGTCACTTACTTTTCCTGTGAAGATCACAACAGCATTTCTTGTAATGTGATGCAGACTTTGCTTCTAACTTGCATTGTCTGGCTTTTAAATGAAGGGTGAAAGTTTTGAAGTGTGGATAGATCACATACAACATTTGTAGTACAAAACAGGTTTCAGAAAACTATGAAAGGACACTTTACAACTTCAATATAGATGTAGGTAAGCTGGAAATAGGAAAGTTCTCCTTTGCAGTCTTCCTTAAAAGCAATGTTTCTAATTGTGTAATTTTTGGCTATTTAACATTATGTAGTTAAACCAACTGCTCAATGAGTAAGAATAGATTGAAGAGATTGAAAGAAGTTCTGATCCCCTTTGACTTTGAATTAAAATTGAAGTTTGCTCAGGACCTAGTTAGTAGCAAGTCTCCCTGTGTTCAAGTTATTGTCCTTTTTCAAGAAGATGTAATATCAAATGCCATGGTTCGAATACCTCAGACTAAGTAACAGATAGGAAACATTGTGGTAGCTTAAATAAAATAAACAGTTGTATTCCTGAAGTCTCTGTTATAGAAATCTACTGGGCTTGGGCTGTAAATGTGACAGAAGCTTCCTATAATGCAGCCTTTAAAGCAAAGCTGCCCTACTCAGTTTTTTTTTTAAAAACTAAAACACCACGTGAAGCAGAGCTGAGGGCCCCGGTCTGCAAGCCAGCACAGAGACTTTCCCTACATGGGTTGTCTCCCCCCAGCCTGGGTGATCAGATAGCTCATGGCAATTAGTCTTCATAAAGCAGTAGTGTGTTCCTAGGTGGAATAGCTGACTCTACTAATTGCTGGCAGCCGTTTCAGGGATTCTGGCTCCTTACATTAAAGAGGAGAGTCATATGACTTCATGCTCAGTTGTTGCTTGTTAACATGACCTTTCCTTTTCCCTCCTCCCTATAGTTTCAGTGTGGGAAACAAAACAGTGCAGCAGTGTCAGTTTAAGTTTCCCCCTATAGCAGCAGGCAGAAGAAAGAGCAGAAACTTAGACTAGATGACTTAGAGACTTAGACTTAGAGATGACTACCTGAGTTTGGTTTTTCCTGTGACTAACTATTAATTGCATGTAGGAAAGGTCTCAGATGCCTCAGCCCTGCTCTGGCTGGCTTTCAGTATGGCCAAGGAGCAGCTGCATCCATGCAGGGTAATTCCCTGTTTGAGGCAGGTGCTGCTGAATCATCTCCTCACAGCAAGTAAGGCTGCCACGCTGGAAGGGATGTGGGGACACAGGGTGCTGCAAGGGGGTTCTCCCTGGTCGCGATGTTTCAAGGATGCAGTCAGACCTGGGTCGCAGGAAACTTGCACACAGGCACTGTCTTAAACAACTGAAAGCTTTCCCAAAAGCCAAAGGTGACAGTCAGGTAGAGTTTATCCAATTTAGTAGGAAGATGGCAGCCTGTGGCCTTCAGATGACTCTTGGGAATTGTTCTCAGCTCTGCAACTCGGTATGTGAAAAAAAATAAAAAAAAAATTGTTATTATGTCCTATTACATTCTCTTATTTTTCTTGGTCAGAGTGTAGGGTTGCAAAAGTCCATCCTGATGTATTTAGGCAAAAGGAGAAAAGGGATATTTAAGTTGGCAAATGAACAGAATTGCTGTCAAAAGTAATTTCTATATTGCATAACTGATGTTGAGATCTGAGTCCATCAGCTCTTCCGAAAAAAAGGAATTAGTTTTTGCATGATTGGAAAGTTTTGGATTTGGTTTTAGTTTTACTTTGGTTTTTTTTCCCCAAAATCTGTGATTTCTGTAAGGGAAACAAGCAGACAAAGAAATACCAAAGAAACACTGTGTGAATTCAGAAGCAGCAAAAAGCACTGCAGAAAGTACTGTAATAGGAAGTCAATCCAGTTTGTTCTCTCACCTTTGCACTAGGCAAGATGATCAAAATGCAAATTGGATCTTGGTTACTGGCAATGTTTAGTGTTTCAACAGTCACTAGATATGAGAGGACTGCAAAGGAAGATGGGGAAGACTTAGGGAGAAAATACTGCTCAGTCCCTCTTGGAAAAGTGGAAGCTGCACATCATGTCCCAGGGGAAAGGCAGTACTATGGCAGAAACACTTAGAGCTGTGGGACTGTGCATGAGGGAGCTACAAAGGGACAGTGGCTGGAGGGAGGGGTTCTGACGCCTCTTTCCCAGCTGGCAGTGACAGGGTGGAGTCCTTGTTTTGCTGCCTGCTCAAAAGGTTTGGTTTTGTTTTGTTTTTCTTATCCAGTGCTCATCTACTGCAAAAACTGTGAACTGCCCCAAAACAGGTTTCTGAACAAGTGACATTTCTGAGGCATTTGGTGGTAGAAAGTACTCTGTGAACTAAACAAATGATGATGGGAAAATACATTGTGTGTTAGGACAGTAATTTCAAGTCATCAGACATAAGATACCAAATTTGTTTTAATTTACTGACAACCTAGAAGGCTGGATTTCAGTTCCCTAGCAGTTTTTTTCTGACCTAACTTTGGTTCCACTTAGTTGAAAGCAAGGAAACAAAGAGGAGTAAAAATTTGTTGCAGACTAAGTTGCTGAAGCCTGCAAATGCTCAGCAGTACTGCTATTCCTCTTGCTTTCACTGAACAGCTGCAGGCAGCTTCCAGTTCCCTGACTCAAAGGGAAATTTGGCAGTTTAGTTTTCTTTTTCTTGTCCACTCTGCATTGAAACTGTAGAGGCTGAAAAGTCAACCTGGAATCAATAGGAGGTAAAAATACGATTTTGTACTCCTGATTCAATTCATTTGTTAATAAATCTGTTAGAATGCAAGCTACCTCCCACTCAGATGAGATTAGCTCCTCTGTTCACAGCAAGACTCAAAAACTGCAGAACAACAAGCCCCTAGGGCTGACCTTAGCTAAGAAACCAAAAAGCAAAAGGTCCTTAACTGTAGAAATCTAGACCAATTACTCTAATCCAACTGTGGCCGAAAAGCACACATTTTAGGCTCACGTTACAGCCTGTCCAGCCAGCTCTGGGTATCATGTGATATGGCAAATCCACATGCGTACCTGTACCATGGATACCGTCCTAATCCTTGCATCTATTGGTGTTATTCCTCCCTTATTCCTCCCCAGAACGTTTCCGTGCTGGAGAACCACCACTGGCGCTCTACCATAGGCATGCTTCGAGAGTCACGGCTGCTCGCTCACCTGCCCAAGGAGGTCACGTAAGTGTCCACCAGAATCACTGAAACTAGGCCATGGCCTTCTCCCTTGTTAAAAGCACACTGGTAAAGGTCCAGGCTCCAGAACAGGCTGAACTTCCTGCCCCTTCTTAGTGCCACTATGAAATCATGAGACAAAGTTACACAGCGGAAGTATTTTTGAAGGTCTGCCCACTTCTGCAGCACAGGAATGGCCACTCTCAGCACCAGGAACACAGAGAGTCCCAGCAAGAGTGGACTTATTCAGATGGATTGTTGGCATTTTTCATTTTACATAGCACCAACCAAGTATGGAAAGATGTAGTGATTAAAAACAGGAAATTGAAGGAGTTTGTCGAGGAGCATCAAGACTACTCTGAACTTCCACACCTCACTGAGGGAATGTGGTTCAGTCTTTATGGACAGAGCAAAAGAAGAGAAGCCACATGAGCACCTTGGCAAGTTGCTGCTAGCTTTTTACTTGTGTTAGTCCCACCAAGGATGGGAGATTGAGACAGTGAACAGACTGCAGTATTAAATTTTAAATCATAGGTGGCCCTACCAAGAATATAAACAAGTTACCTGGAAGCAATGAGTGCCATATCTCTCCAGAAATTCTTTGCATCAGACCAACAACTCTAAAGGACTTTAGTCTAGACCTTCACAACTTTGACAGCAACTTCAAAGCTGCAGTATTCACCACTCACCTCTGGGCAGCTGAAGTAAGACGTGAGCATTTTTCTTGATGAAACATGCCGTTGTTTCAGGTTGGGTTTTTTTTGTACTTTCCTAGCACTTTTCAGAAGCTTTCAGAACAACCTGTGCCAACAAGCATTTTTCTTCTACATTATCTATTCTTCTTGAACCCATTTGGGNCAGAAGCTTTCAGAACAACCTGTGCCAACAAGCATTTTTCTTCTACATTATCTATTCTTCTTGAACCCATTTGGGCAGGTAGAACAGTTGTACCCCAAAAATCCCAGCAGGGACTGACCAAACAGATCAGACTGGGTCCATAAAGAAAGAGGGAGCTTTATGCCAGCTCCAGTTATCCAGAGCAGGTTGTTTTGAGCTCTTAATGTTGAATGGTTCCATGATTGAAGGGGCTTATTTACCTTCATTGCAGACAGGACATTGAACAGCAGTTGGGCTCCCTGATCTTGGCAACAGACATCAACAGGCAGAATGAGTTTTTGATCCGTCTGAAATCTCACCTTGACAATCAGGATTTGAGGCTAGAGGATGCACAAGACAGACATTTTATGCTTCAGGTAACTTCAAAAATGTTTTGATTGTTTGTATTAATTTTCCAGGTTACAGTATTTCCTAGTATATGTTAAGAGTAGTGTATTATAGCATGTCTGGACATCAGCCTCTCCTTACCTGTTACCATAAACACTTCCCTTCTGCCACCTTCTGGCACGTCAGGCAAGCATAAGGTGCCTCCAGTATTTCCTTATGTAATTTCTTTGATGTAAAAAGCTGTGAATGCAACAGAAACAGGAGAGTGTCAAACGCTAAGGAATGAAGATAAGATAGTAATTATTTTATTTCCAGAGCACTGCTTCTCTTGCCTGGTACTGCTTCAATTGTAGTGTCTCTCTCTTCTGACAAATGTCACTCCACTGGTGTTACTTTCTAGCACCATGCAGGAGAGCCCCCTCGTTGGTGTTCTTTCCAGGACAGCCTGACATCAGGTCTCCAAGTTCTGTTCCTGTGATGGATGCTCAGAAACTGCCTCTGCAGAGACAGCTGTTGCCATGGCAGCAGATGCTTCTCTAGTGCATCTGCCCAGTTAATGAAAAACCCTTGCTTTATTCAAAAATCAAATAGGTTCAGCCTGGTTCTTCCCTCTAAGCAGGAGTCATTAGCAGACTCTTAAGAATAAGCCTCTACCTATTAAAGCATTACTGTGATTAATGTAGCTACATACTTGCTTCTTTGAAGAAATTACATTAATTTCATCCCTAAATACATAAAGAAGTTGAAGTAATCTTTTTCATTTATAAAACAAACTCCTACATATTTCCCTTCCATCAAAGTTAGAGAAAGGGTGACAGCTGCAAGGAAAGAAGTGCTGATCTGTTAATTCTTCCCCTTCCAGCAGCAAGAGAAACGTAGTAGCTTCTCACCTGTCCTGCCTCAAACACAGTCTTCTGTCAGATTCCTGCACAGACTGTGCAGGGCAGGGTGACAGATTGACCATATTTCTGGACAGGTGAGGCAAGAAAGTTGT
>VZUA01086353.1:4517-14538 GCA_013401035.1 Horornis vulcanius
TGCTGAATAGGATCCTCCGCCCACCACCCTTCTGATGCTGCCAGTCCAGCTTTTCTCCACTTACTTGAGAGAAATGCAGCAGAGTAGCTGCTGCAGAGCTGTTTCAGGATCACTTTACCACATCTTACAGCTATGCTGGAGGATAACTGGATGGGGGGAAAAAACCCACACTCATTTGGATTCTTGGGTGTGCGTTCAGAGCAAAGCAGTTGAACAGACATGCAGGTGCTGGCAATACTACTGTAACAAAAGGGCTGTATTCCAGCCTCCGGGTCATAAGTCACTGCAAACAAAATGGCTTCAGTCTTTTGGTAGGAATCCCAAGTTCCTTCCTCTTGGTTTAAATAACTCAGTAATTCTAGTTATAGCTGTCACAATCTCTCCCTAACCTGGTTTCAGAATTACTATTCTCACGTTTTTCTTTCTTCAGATGCAGCAAAAATTATCTGTGCAGGTGTGGACACATTCAGTGCTCAAGAAATGAAATCAGTGTCAAGACATTGCAGAAACAGTGGAAAACAATATATGGATTCTACAGCAGTTGCTCTCACAACCCTCCAAGCTCTACCTTCTGCAGCCAGCTCATAGGTCTCCAGCTGTTCTGTCAAAGACTTATCTCACAGCAGCCACAGAACCACCTGCACCCAGACTGTTATTCCCCAAAGACCTTGCTCCAGGCTATGCCTTACTCTGTCAACCCAGAAAGGAGGAAACTTTCAGTGACTTACTTCAAAGTCATTGTGACAGCTGAAGAACATGCCAAGTGACTATCCCAGTTTTACCTGCATGAAAATCACTGCCTACATCAGTTCCCTTTCTTAATTTCACTTACCTGTAACTGTCCTGCTGGCACATAATGGAAGTCGATCCTGATGACATCTCCGCAGATTAATGTAGTTTCTCTAACCAACGCAGAATGAGCTGTGAAAGTTTCTCCATGCAAAAGCCACTGAGATCCAATGTACAGCCAAGAAGCCCCTGGGCTGTTGGTTTTTCTCATACTCCAAGAGGGACCGTGAGGTACCTCTGATCCCACACAGCAGAGGCCACACAAACCACGATCATGGCCACACAAACTGCATTTGTATGCTCAGTTTGGGCCCAGCAAGCTGTACCTCCAAAACCAGATGAACCTTCAATGTGCCTTCTTTTGTAGCAGTCAGTGAACTCAAAGCCACACCCGTTCTAGACACCACCTAGGGATGGTCACACTACACACAGTACCAGGGAAGATTGGTATCAACATCTCTAATGTCCAGACTATGCCTTGTAACCCTAAGTAGTTCATCTTAACTAAGAATAAATAGGCTTATACCAAGAACCTACGCTTAATAATTTGCCAGAAATCAAGATAAGCCTCCATAGTGCAAAGCCTGGGAATTGAACAGGAAGCTCATCATTACAACAGCCAGCTCCCCAGGGAAAATGCTGACACCTGCTCACGCTGCTTTCAAGGCAAGTAAGTGGTGTGATCTAGAAACAGAATTCGGAACAACTATTTCTAGAAAATACTTCACATTTAGCCTGAGAGAAGTCTATGATCCCTTTCATCACATTAAGTGCCTTCAGCCACCTGGGTTCCAGCTGAAGCCAAGTCCCACGTGGACACAGATGCCCATCATCCTAGCAGGATCAACTGACTAGAGATCTCAACATAGCTCACCCTCCACCCGGACGAGTGTCAATACTGCCTTTACCCCTGCAAGTTAGAGCCCCCTTGCTCCACACCTCTTGGGGCCATGCAGCATCTGCACCACTACAGCACTGAGAATGAAGCCTCCCACTCCCCAAAGCTGACTGGTAACATTCCAGGTAACTGTGGATCCTACCCCCTCTCAATGCCTGCTCTCAGGAGTGCCTGACAGCCACATACACTGACACCTCAACAGACCCACACAGTACAAGAGTTCCTCCTCCTTCCTTAGCTTGACACCCAAGAACTCTGCAGTAGCAGGAGAAAGGGCAGCAGGGCTGCCGAGGCCAAATATCTGACCTCCCACAAGGCCAGAACTTGCTCCAAGAGGAACCACCATGCACTTCCTACAATATATCCAAATCCCAGCCTAGGCTACAAAGATAATTTTAAAGTTTCCTACAGATTCCTAGAAGAGCTTTGTAAAGTGTTTTATAAACACATTATTTAAAAAATTAAATTCCTGTGTTCCCTTATGGGTGAGGGCTTAGAAATACAGGGATTGCAGAGGACTGCTACCACTGGAAGGCACAAACACTAAAAACACAGAACCTCACAGTACTACTGCTGCATTACTCCCACCCACCAACTTAAAAATCCCTCTTCCCCCAGAATGAGGACTAATGCTTACAAATATGGTTTATCTGCTGCTCAGTGTTCTCATATGAACATGTACAAATAATGAAGTACGCTGACTACATCTGTCTTTAACATTCCATACTTATTATCCCAAGTGACTAAAAGCTAAATGACTCATCCATTCCACGTTTTGCTACTCACTGTGACAGCCTGATTATCCATGCACTTGTTTCAGAACACAGACATCCAAGGACATTACACCACATATTTAAAAGATGCTAATTCTCACCCCGGACCAGGAGAGTTACCACTTTGCTACAACTCCATCCTTAAGAAACATTTTAACAAAGTCACAACAACTTTATTAACACCAAGAAACAAACTAGAAGCAGAAATGTTTCTTTATACTTTATTTGAACTATGTCATTCTTAGGTATCAAGAAATAAGAGTGCTTTATAGAATATTATTACCACAGGGCAGTGAAATGGGCATTATTTAGTGTAGTGCAAGTTATATCAAATGAAAATATTTCAAAATAAAGTTTTATTACCAGTACCGACCAGCACTTTAATCTGCTGACCTATAGCTGAAACAACGTCTCAAAATCACAAAAAAATACCCTCTGAAATAAAGCTTTATGTACAGCACATATAGAGCTCTTAGATGCCTACAGCTGTTAGTCTGAGATATTAAACTAATGTTTTTGAGTCGCTATTCACAGTTGAATACACAGAGGATTAAGTGTTCAGATGACTTTAGAGTACAAAAAAATTTGTCCGCTTTAGTTATAAAGAGCTCTGCCAATATTCACAAACTATACACTTCAGACATTCACAAAAAATGTGAGCAAGAAAAGGGTTATCAAAAAACATTTAATACAATTAGTCAATAACCCTTCCCACCATGGTCCACATCTACAAAGTTCCCTTTCCCTCCCCCCTCCCCATCCAAACCCTGCCCCACAGGAAGTCACATACTTACCACAAGTTTTAGCAAGTATGGTTTAAAAAAGGGCCCCCAGGGCAAGTTAATTATAGTTCAGTTGCCACTGTCAACAGATCTGGACCTTGATCTAGACCTCTGCCGATCTACGGATGACGGAGATTTGGATCTACTGGAAGAACCACGCTTCTGGCTCTTGTTTGGCAGTGGCGATCTGCTAACTGATCGCGACTTGCTATGGCTCCTACTCCGTGACCTGCTGTAGGACTTGCGGCTGCGGGAACGAGAGCGGCTGCGAGACCCGGATGAGCTCCTGCTGCGCGACCGTGACCTGCTCCTGGACCTACTGAGGAGGGAACAGAGACGCCACTCAGTGTCAGCTACGGAACCGAGCAACCCACGGCCCTCCAGCTCAGCTGCCTGGTCACTGCCTTCTAAGCTTCTCAGTATATGTTTAAGCATTATTTAAAGGAGCAGAAATCCATACCTGTGCCTTTTGCTGCCTTCAATTAGTTTGATTTTCCTTCCATTAATTTCTTTACCAGAAAGCTTTTCGATAGCATTCTTTAAATCACTGTAAGAGGCAAATTCAACCACCCTACAGAAAAAAAAACCAAACAAACATAAAGTTCGCTACTAGAAATTGTAGTTACCAATACAAGCAAAATTTACACAGGGGAAAAAACCAAACAAACAAAACTCCCAAACCAACACTGCTCAGTGTAATTATTCCTTGTCATCACTGAAGCATGAAAATTTCCCCTCCCCAAGTATTTCCCACATGCGTTTTTAAAGGGTAGCTAAATTAAGCCACGAACAGCTGCTGACACTGAAAACAGTCAGCTTCCCTCCCCAAATACGACATATACAACAAGTTACTCTATAGGTCACTTGATAAGCTTACCCTTCATTTAACTTAGGTCTGTGTGCATCTGCAAAGGTTACTTCCCCAGCTTGTCTCATGAAGTCTTTGAGATCCTAACACAAGACCACTTATGTTATGCAAAGAAGTGAAATTAACACTTAACCTATACAAAAGTAGTTTAAAGCGAACAAAAGAAATTTATGACTACTGAAAGAGAAGTTGTTAGATAAATCACAAACATGGCAACTGCCATACTTGTATTCTATCAAAATTGCATTATCTGTATCACAATCTGTATCAATCTGTATCAGGGCACGAAATAAATGAGAAAAGCATATTGCTTTAAGCAAAATGCTAATAAAGGGTCTTAACATTATGGTAATTATTAGTCTAAAATGATTTTATAGATTAAGTAACAAAGAGAAAGATAGAGAGAGAGAAAAAGAAATAAAAAAGCACATTTTCATATATACTGGATTGACTTTGAAACACTACCCATATATTTTTGGACTATTTCAGTCTCCATTTACATTACAAGTCTTATATGAATAGAGAATTACATTTACATAACACCAATTATTTTGTGCCCCATATGTCATTAAAAATATAGTTTACTTTACCTTTATTAACATTTCCCTAGGCTAGCCAAGCAGCAAACTGCATTAAGCGACCGGAGATACCGTCATGACATATGCCCGACTGGCTCTTCGCCACCCACTTGCCGAACACTACCCAGTCGATGGAAGCCATTAATCGCACTGCCCTCCCTATCAGGAGACTATGGATGGATCCAGACATTCTCTATGCTTGATGTCACCAAGGACCACTTTACTGCGATCAGGATTCCAACGACCACCTAATTTCGAATCTTTCAACTCTTTTCGACCAGGACCTCGTTATTCGGAAGCGTTACAGGAAGAACAGCTCTCAACTTAGGAATCAGATCTCGTTAACGCTCTGGGACCGCTGCAATGTGGCACTTTAAGGAGTGCATCGATTACGTCTAGACCGGCAAACACAGATCTAGAGGTGGCCAAGTGACATTGTAGGAGCTGACTGGAAAGTCAACCAGGCCCGACCAAGAGTGACCAAGACAGAACGATTAGGATAACCCACAGGCACTCCTCGTCATAAGGCCAACGACACAGATAGGCTGGCAAATAAAGGGTTTAATATGTGGTTAAAATGGATTTTAAAAACAAGAAAAAAAATAAATATATATCCTCAAACATATAAATTTATTATTATTATGAATTAACATTAACTAGCTTTCATTCAAAATATTTAAGTTACGTTACTAAAAATTGTATTAATTACATAAACATTTTAATAAATCAGGCTTTAATTTAATTAATTATTTTACAAAATAATTACGTTACATTCCATACCCATTAAATGAAGTCAAAATAGTAATTGTGTTTCAACAAACCTGCCAGCTGACTCGGGAAGACAAATTTTCCACTATGAGGCGATTTTCTGTTCTTAAAGGCGGGGCGTTTCTGTTTTGAAATAAAGAATTCAGACTTCTATTAATAAATAAAATATAACCACATTAATATTAACGAAGGCTGTACCAAGAACTGGTATCCGCGCATCATCATTAGTACTACAACCTGAGCTATGCAATGCCCCAAGCAATCTAGGGCAGGCATTAAGTACTTAGTGGTGAAACGTAAGGCTTATCTGAGAAGTTCTGTAATCTTCACTACCCTGCTGCCACACCAAACGACTCAAAAGTCAAATAACACCTTTTAATAGCTCATTCCAGCTCACATTCTCTGGGATGAACCCAAAGCACTCTTTTTTTTTTAAACTGCACTGGTTCAAAGCTGCACGTACCTCCTGTCACTGCGCGGGCGGCGGCTACTGAACCGGTCAGAGTACCTCCCTCTGCCTCTGCCTCTGGAGCGTGCTCTGGCATGCTCAATGGTCACCCTGTGAGGAGAAAAACAAAACAAAACACGTTTCTAGGTACTTCTTCTTTTATATACAGTTACAGTTCTCAGGACAAAATAAAGGACTCAAACAAATACAAGACAGTATTTGTACCAGTACTGATAACAGAATTCAAATTAAAATTGACATTTATTTTAGCTCCCCAAGCTTGTATGGCCGTGAAATAGGATACCTTACCTCTCACTGCAAAGTTCTTTTCCATCCAACTCATAGACAGCATCATCTGCATCCCTTGGATCCTCAAACTCCTGCAAAACCAAGACAACGAAACCAAGAAATTACATTCCAATGAACGAGCAAATGCTTGCCACGTGGTGTGCCTTGATGGGTGCGTTAATGGCTTTTCTTTCTAAGTAGCTTCATGAACCTCAAACGCGAGTGAGCACTAGGGGGGTGGGGAAAGGAGAAGGGGCGCACTCACCACGAATCCGAAGCCCCTCTTCAGGTCGATGTCGCGGATGCGGCCGTACCCCTTAAAGAACCTCTCCACATCCTTCTCCCTGGCGGCCGGGTTCAGCCTCCCGATGAAGACGCGGCAGCCGCTCATGGCTGTGTATGCGCGGCGCTGCTGCGGGGACAGACGCGTCAGGCCCCGCCCGGTGACTCAGCACCGCCCGCCGCCGCTGCCGCAGTGCGCCAGCCGGCCCCAGCCCCGCCCCCGCCACGGGCCAATAGGAAGGCGGCGGGCGAACACGGCCTCAGCCCGCGCCAATAGGAGCCCAGTCCTCGGTCTTCGGCCCCGCCCAGATGCTTCCCTCCTGTTAGCCCCGCCCCCGCCAAGCCGAGGAAGAAAAGCAAACGCCATCGCTCTGCCACAAAATGGCGGCCGCACCGCACCCTCCTGCGACCCCGACCCCGCCGCGGCGCGCACCGAGCGGAACAGAGCGGCGACAACGCCGGCCGGGGGTCCGCGGGGCAACCGGACACACAGCAGAAGCGCCCCGCGCCGCACACGATCCGCTGCGCTTCCCCCGCGCTCCGCACTGCGGGGAAGCCCCCGAAGGTTTTACGAACCTGGGCTGTGGGTCTCGGTGCAGGCCGAGCCGGATGGTTTCGCGGTGCGGTAGACGGTCGGCGGTCAGGCGGATGCGTCCTTCCCGGGCGACAGACGGCTCCGACTGCTGCGCAACACCGGCGCTGCACCGCGAAATGGAGGCGGCCCCGCGCGTCAGCGCTGGCCCGCGCGGCGATTGGCGGAGGTGGCGGCCACGCCCCTCCCCGGGGATTCCAGGTCAGGGCGGGGGGGCGCGCCAGCGCCCCTCATCTGGGAGCCATATTGGGGCAGCAGGGAGATAAACAACCCTGGCCGCCGCGGGGCTGGGCCGGGAAAGCTGTGCTGAGGGGTGAAACACAAGCATCGGGGCTCTTCTACTCATCCAGTACACAAGAGGCTGAAACCTGTGCTGCTCTTGTGTGCGGGCAGGGGCTTGCGTCAGGCGTTTCTGGCTCCTGATGAGCAAAATTGAGAGGAGGAAAATACATAACAAGCTCCTAATCTGCTTAAATCCTCATTTGGAACCAAATGTGTAACGACAAGGTAGAGAGATGAGCTTCGTCTCCATTTTACTCACCTCTGCAGAATTTATCACAGCTTGGCTTCTGGGTGGTTGCAGTAAAGGCAAGAGATTATCCCAAGGGGTATTTGAAACGAAGAAGGCATCTGGAAGTTAAGATACATCCACTAGTTTTCCAGTACAGATAGAGGCTGGAGGTCTGTGACCCTTCTTGCCAGATCTGTGCACTGCTGGATCAGTTGACTTTACGCAAAAAAACAGCAGGTACAGCTGCACCAGGCTGCCTCTTTTGATGCATTTTGATAATTACAGTATGATCCTTTTAATAGCATTTTCCTGACTTGTCACCCGGAGTCCCATGCTGCCCTAAGTCCCAACCCCTACCCCTTCCCTATGTGAACCATCTTTGTTACACCCAGGGCCTGATTAATGACCTCTATGGGACGAATCTCTCTTTTTCATGCTTAGTCACTGTGATGTATTTCCCTGAAACAATGCAGCACGTGTTGGTGCTGACATCATAGCTTTATATGACTGCCCACACACACACTCCTCAAACTGCAGCAGCATGCAGAGTCCCAAAAATGGGAATGTTATTTCTGCTGCATGCAGTGAAGAGAAAGGCTACCATGTAGCTAAAGGTTTGGCAAGGGCACTGTCAGCATCACTTGCTTCTCTCTGAGGTTCCAAAGATGCACGTTTCCGTTCTGCGCAGAGGCAGTGCCTGCGAGAAAAGCCAGGATGATACACAGATGGGAAAATCTGCAGTACAGGGAGGACTTTGAGCAAGGAATGACAATGCTTGTGATTATCCCTGTGGATCATAACCTTTGCCTGCTGAGGAAGATACATTCAAATGTGCTGTCTAACATTTAACAGTGCTAATTTCATCATGAGTTACAGCGCTTTAACAGGTGCCATGGGAACAGGCAGTTCTGTTCCTGTCAACACCAGGACTCTCCTGTCTGCAGAGTGAGCTGGTACACAAACCTGCAAAAACTAGCACTGAAAAAGGCAGCAAGCAGACTTCTGAAGGTTTAACTCCATGAAAAACAGCTTGTAGTGAGATAAAAACAAGGGTTAGCACTAAACGGAGAAGAGAGGAAGGGGCAGGAGCACCCCATTAGGGAAGAGCTGCTCATTATAGCAGTGTGAAACTGCAGTTTAAAAAGCCTTGTCCTTGTAACTGCCAAGCAGTAATCTCCCTGCATCTGAACACTGGGTGAAAAGCATCAAAAGTCAGGAGGAGATCCAGGAGACAACAATCACTCTTTAGAACATTCCTGTGTTACCTAAGTCTGTTATCAACATAAAGGTCACAAACTCTTTTACTCACATGGATTTCCCACGTGAGGGTCATGAGCAAGGACATCTGTTTCTTACCCAGTTTCTCTGAATTTTATGTAAACAGGCAGTACTATTTCTCCCTTTGGCTTGAGGTTGTCTAAAGACCACCTAGGACTTAATACTACCGCTGCTGGCCAGCCCAGTAGTGTCCACACTCCTACATTCCCACAGTTCTGGTTGTTGAGAGCCCCACAAGGCCTCTAAAATCCTTGTAGTTTATTCATCAAGGTAACTAAGTAAATAGAGTTACTATTTGGAAGCAAAAAGGTCCTGAGGCATCAGAAGATGAAATGAAACTTGAAACAAAATCTCAGCTGGATACCATTAATGTGGAAAACAGTTGATAGGGAATAACTCTTTGCTGTCTCTTAATAAAAAAAAAAAAGGTAATCAAATGAAGCTAGTGAAGTCCAAGTCAAAAAGAGGTGGTTCTTCACCAACTGATAGTAGACCTCTGGCATAATTTGCTGCAGGATGCTCTGGATACAAGAAGTTTATATGGCCTCACCCTACAGACAGATTTAAACCAGGAAGGAGGAGGAAATGGAAAAAAAAAAAGTGAGAGAGGAAAAAAGACTCCAGAGACTCTACCTAGTGGTGCTGAAGACCCTCTACAAAAACTGCTGTCCTACAGATCCACAGTGAAGCTGCAGTATAAGCCATGAAGCCAGAGACTCAGCACTTTGCCCAGTCCTACAAGACTTCTTGAATGGAACAAGAAATGTAATTTGCATCCTCTCCTGCTACTGGTGAATGTATTTGTTACTTCTTCCACTATGGTTATCTGTGTTAATCTCCTTCGCCTTTCCTGTACTCTTAGTTACTTATGCATTCTCTGTTCTGGTTTTTCCAAAGCTCCATGACTAACTAAACTAACATATTTCTGTTACTGCTACATTAGTGTAGCTCTCTTAGAAGTAGCAGCAATGAGGGTTCAAGAACAGCTTTACAAGTCTCAGGTGGCAAACACTGAGTAGAGAATTTAATCATTGAGCACCAATTGCTTTTCTTCAAAATATTTGGAGAAAGAAAATTGAAATTGACCTAAAAATAATAGAATAACACATTCAAAAATACATTTGTCACAGTTTTTTTTTTTTCTGTTTTTCCACTTTTTGGGAAAG
>VZUA01086353.1:20641-39668 GCA_013401035.1 Horornis vulcanius
TTTTGGAGGTGGTATTTCTTTTTTCCTATAAATGTTTGCTTTTTGTTTAGCACATTTTTAACTTCAGCAGCTAAATAACATACTGGCTCACAGCTGCTTTATTTAAAGTTTCATTGATCTTACTCTGTTGGGAGCTTATAATGAATACCAGATCCCATATCCCTTATATGTTCTACAGAGACGGGCAGAAAGAAAACACTTAAAACAAGGCAAGCTTTCTTTGAGAAACAGGGGAAGGCGGGAATCCCCTCAAGCAGTAATATTCCCCTGCTCCCTCACCAGACTAAGAAGGAGACACATAAAAGTTATAAATAACTTCTTTTTCTTGGTTATGGAACCCAGTAAAATAAGAAAGATGTTTTGGACTTTAAAACGCAAAAAAAAAATCGTAATTTGCGTTTTTGAAAATTTTAAAGGAAACTGCATCAATTGCCCAGAAGGGCATCATGTTTGGAGAATTTATTAACTCAGTCATTAACCTGAGCGGCAAAGCATCTCCCCCATGCCCCGAGAGATCACACTTGGGTTGCAGTGCCTGACACTGCCTGAGAGAGACTGGAAAGAGTGCTTTCTCTTCCCCCATTCACATCCCTTCCTTACCCCCTTGGCTTCAGATAGCAATAAGATGCTACTGGTGGGTTTGTGTCCTGGGGGAAGGGTCAAAATGCGATGGTGTTGGGCATCCTCAGAAACTACAAAAAGTAATCCCAGGTGTAAAGTGAAGATGACTTCATACAAATACAGAGGGAGAAGCAAAGAAAGAAAAACATTGAATCTCCCTGAATCTCTCATAATTGTCTTTGTTAATTGCATTAGGAAGCCACAAGGCAATAATTCTTGCTTCTCAACTCACTGGGACCAGCACCAGCGCATTAACTGATAAACCAACCAAAACAGCAACACACTTTGTTCCCTATTGCACTAGTAAGCAAGAAAACCATATTCCAGTGCCTCGGAGGCACAGCACCACATGCCCCTGCACCCAGACCCCTCTCACACTCCATTGCATTTTTACCACCTTGTTCTGAAATACCTAATTTTGCTGCCAAAATTCAGCAAAGAGGAAAAGCAACCTCCCTGCACGACTGCCAGAGTCCCCACTGACCTTTCTTAGGCTGGGAACAGCAGGGCCTCCATTTGATACCCGAGGGCAGGGCCCTGACTGGTTTATCTCAAACCCATTAGCCACAGGGCAGAGTAAGAAGAGAGTGATTATGTAGCAGGTGCTGCCCTCGGCATTAGGCTCCACCATGAGGACAATCAACATCTCTGAATTACCATTTCAGTCATTCCCTACGGGCACAGCCTGGCTGGAATAAAGGGGCCATCCCTCGGTCACCAGTTGCAGAACAAACAGGAGCTCACAGCTAAAGCAGAGGTTTGGAAGAAGACATGGGGAAGGTGTCACTAAAAGCATTTGTTTTCCCGCCTGCAACACAGCTTCTGGTATGATCTGGAGAAGGTTACCTCAGTTTTCTGTGCTTTATTTTTTCTCCTCACCATCAACAAGGGCAGTGCAGGCCTTCCCACTCATGGAGATGCCACAAAGATTAAATTCCCAGTTATTTGTAAAACTACTGAAAAAAGCACAGGGAGGCAATAACAGAAATACTGGAGTTTCACTAACAAATAAACTATTTTAAAGCTTCCTGGAGGAAGCAATTATTTGGAGCCAGGTTACGTTTATGAGGAGAAACACAGAATGTAAGATGGTAACAACTTTATCTTGCAGAGCTGAACCCAGGATAATAAATCTCCATGAAACAGCTGTTACAGGGACATTTCTGCCATCCTGTGCAGGCAGCTCATGGAGATGGAGGAAAGTTGTTTGTGCAAGTCTGGAGTCCTGTCACCCACAGGAAGCCCTGTACTGCCCTGCAGCGCCAGGGAGAAGAGCATGAAATGGGAAACGCAGCATATCTGCACACTTGGGTACCTGGCTTCCACTTCTAGCTCCCATCCAGGAGTTGGCTCCCAAGGAAAACCCTGCTACTCCCATATCTGGCCCCTGATCTTCTCAACATGAGAAGACTTTAAATGTGGGTTTAAAGATGAACATTATATACCTTCTAATTATAAGTAACATGTCAGCCTTTCTTAGTGGAGGATCTGCCTGATGGGCAGAGGCAGGGCAGAAGCAAATCCAGCAAAGCAGCCAGCAGCTCTGCCTGGTCCAGCCACCAGCACCCCCAGCTGCCACTGACCTGTCAGGAAGATCATGCACTACCACTGCCAGCTGTCCCACCTGTCCTCTCACCCCAAACTGCTACTGAACCCGATGAACAGGACAGGTCTCCCTGGTGCTTTCCCGTATCCAGAGGATGCTCCAGCCCTCAACAGTTTCCCGCTCCTTCCCTGAGAGCATCAGCTCTGTGCCCAGTGATTGGCTGCCCCAGCTGCTGGGCGCTGTGGTTTGACACATGTGGGGACAAGGGAGAGCAAGTCTGTCCCATGAAGTGGGTCCCCCAGCCTCACTGGGATACATGAGCCTGGAAGAGAAACCCTGCATACCACACAGAGGTGCTAAACTCAGCGTGATCTCAAACACCAAGGACTAAACGAGCTGCCAGATCAGAGGGACATGTCCGGACAAGGAGTCAAGGGTGTTTGTGCATTGAATACTGGAACCAGTCTGTGCCCTCTTGCCCCAAATTCTGTTTTTCCCTCATTGATGTAGCATGAAAAGTCTGAGCAGTCAGCGTCCCACAGATTCACCATGGGCTCAGCATGGGCACATGACAAAGACCTGTCAAAGAACTATCACCTTATGCCAATGTACCCTCAGGGCTGCTCAGCTCTGCCTGTTCCTCGCAGAAGGTTAAGGTGAGGGGTTTGCTGGTAAACATCATTGTCCTGCAAAAGGTAACAGAGAGAACTGGGAAGTCCATTGCTCGTGCTTTCCC
Organism: Horornis vulcanius; assembly: GCA_013401035.1. Classification (NCBI taxonomy): domain Eukaryota; kingdom Metazoa; phylum Chordata; class Aves; order Passeriformes; family Scotocercidae; genus Horornis; species Horornis vulcanius. The sequence goes on from VZUA01086353.1 coordinate 23,545, forward strand.
ATCCCTCCCCTGTACCCCAGCTGGGTGCCAAGAGAGACCATTCAGTTTTGCCAAGTACCACAACCCATGAGGAATGAGGGCTGGCAGTGTGTCCTGGCCGGACTCTGCTCTCCTCTCCAGTGACAGCACCGTAAGGGGCCCTCTGCACGGCCCCGGCAGGTGAGGAGTGTGCTAACGCTTTGTGAAGCACAGGGCTTGTTGGCACGTAGCCTGCCGGCATCCTGCTTTCGGGAGGGGGAATCTGCATTTATTTTCACGACACCCTTAACAAGAAGTCAGCGGCTGGGGGAGCTCTTAGTGCGGGGCAGGGTCCCGGCAGGGGCAGAGCTACAGTACCTGAAGGGCAAAGCTTTCCCATGGTGGCGCTGCGGCACGCTCCGTCCCGGTACCGGGTTAAAGCACGTGGCTGCTCCGGGGCTGCTGTGCTCACGCCTTTGTGTTCCCGGACCATCCACGCGTGCGGAGCATCCTGTCTGGGAGCCAAGCAGTGCAGTGTGCCGGCTGGCAAGACGCCTGGTGAGGGCAGTATCCCATCTATCCCCTTTCCTGAGCGAGTTTCTCAAGGAGGCTTTGTGGCGGGGTCAGTCTTTGTGGCGAGGCTGCTTTTCTGGAAGCAGAGATGCTCCTGTGTGCCCTGGCCTTTCTGCCCTTCCGCCAAAGGGCCAATTGTCAAGGAAGATTGCCCAGACCACCCACCTCAGGCTGGCTTCCCTCAGGCTTGTCTCCCACAGTCATTTCTCATTGCCAGTACAAACCAGAGGTGACAAATAATTTCCAGTGTGTCAAGAAGGGCGCATTCCTGGCTGCCAGAACTGCTGTGGCAGGAGACCATCGCCTAGTGAAAAACAATAATTAAAAACAATTCCTGGAGGCCAATGACTCCCACGTGTCAACTGTCTGGTACAGGAAAGTATGCACCGACTAAGGAGCTCCAGTTTCGCAGTAGTAAAATTACAGTAAGATCTGCTTGCTGTGTGGGAATAATTCTTGGAACAAATGGAAATAGAAGGAAGGTAGATGTCACCCCTACCCCTCTTTAATCTGGATGTTCCTTCCCAAAGAATAAAAGATCATGTCTATAATTACACAAAAATCTTAAGATCTTTGAGGACTGCTTTGAACAAGCTGGACAAAAGGATCTTCTCCCTCCTTCCCTTCCCTTCCCAATTACATTACTGATAGATTCTGTTTAAAGAAGGGAACGCTCATTAGTACACTTGCCTGAAAAGGCAGTTACCTTAGTTTTTGAAACAAAACAAACAACAAAAAAATAGTAATGGACTAATATTGCACTGAAAGAATAATGGGTGTTTGCTCCTCTGCAGTTTCTGCTTTCCCCCACACTCCCAATGCAGCACAACTACAGAAGAGGGAAGAGCAGAGCCTGTCCCAGCCTCCCCTCTGCACTCACAGATGCACTAACCCACGCATTTGTAATCTCTCTAATGTCTCCTGTATTGTCCTGCTACCCACCTGGGATTATTATTTCACCGATGAAAGCTATCTCCCCTCTAAAAATAGCATTCTCTTCCTATACATATTGTTCTTATATAGACTCAAAGATTAATAAGCCATTTATTATATTTACCTGTCTTCCTCTCTGAAATCCACTCATACCATACATAATCTCTTTTAAAATTTTCCCTTGCTCAGCCTGGCTTCTTAAGGAATTCTATGCAAGCACATGGAGGGCAGCCTTTGCTTCTGAACTTGGAAATATGATCTTTCTAAGGCTGCACCAACTCTGAACCTCTCTTCCCCAAGCCATTTGAGCTTCCCTGGATTTATCTTCATCCTGGTTTTCACAACTGCAACACATTCATTAATGATCTGCTAGATTTTCAGGCCACAAGGCCTAAGCAGTTAAAAAAAAACCCCAAACAAACACAAGATATTATAGCTTCACTTCAAAACAATTTTTTTTTTAATTTAGAAATGCAGTTATATACATAGAACAATTAAATTAAACTTTGTACAAATATTAAAATACTATCTTCACACCCACTGCAATGTACAGGATACCCAGAAAATACATATAAAATAAAGCAAAATAAAACCGATAGAGTGACATCCTGCACAGCATCAGTTATGGTTTTAAATCCCATATATATATGGAGTACCATTCTGCAAATAATTCCATAGTGGTGCAATTCAGATAAAAAGAAAACACATATAGGAAAGAAAAGATTAATGCAGAAAGGCAATCAAGCTCCCCTTGCATTTGCATCAGTAACTACCAGCAGTCTACCCACCACATCATAGGACTTCTGCTTCAGAGACAACTTCACTTTTGTTTCCTTTTGGAAGGAAGCAACTTTGAGAATCTGAACTAAAACATTTTCCAGCACACCTCTGTTGCCTCTGTCTGTTCTCACTCAAGGACAGAAGCAAAAACATAGCTTATGGAAAGCATATGCAGAGCATCAATACAACATGTTCTGGTGGGTACATAGATCTGAACATCACCTGCAGAGGGTTGAGTTTGAAAGCAGTGCTGAACACACGGCCCTGAAGTGTGGGAAGTGGCGTGTTCTGTCCCAGTGTGCTAGGATTGGGAAAAGGCTTACTTCTTGTATAAAAATACACCTTTAAATGAAGCCTGCTCTAGGAAACCTCTTTGCACTTCAAAGCCTACAGTAGAGAAAAACTGTTTTCTAATGAAGTTCTTCTGCAAGCAAAGGTTTTCACATAGAGCAAATTCAATCTGCTGTTCCCTGGTAAGGACTGAAGGGTGAGGATGGGGTGAGGCAGGATGTGCAAAATAAATGGGGTTTATTGCATCTATATACAAAAAACCAAAGTGAAATTTATTTAAATAGTTATCTGGATAGAGGAACAAGGCAGTTTTATGTTTAAACTGCTATCAGAATGGTAAAACCACATTTTTTGCAAGTATGTTCTAAAAAGGTCAGCAAGGACAGCTCGGTGTGTCCAACCAGTTGTACATTAATTATATTTTTATACAGCAAGCCTGCTGGTGTATGCTAAATCATCTAACAAAGCACAAGCTTCCTTACAACCTGGTCATTATTGCATTAGCTCATTAGCCTGCAGTAAACCTCTGTCTTCAGCTCTTCCATAGAAAACTCCTTGTGTTCCCTTCACTGTGCTGCAAATGACTTAACCATCCCAGATTATTTTCGATGGTTGAGCCAGTTGGTCTCTTAGCCTCACTCCTCAGTATTGACCCAAGTCATCCACCTCTGGAAGCATCTTAGGATGTTTCTTCCCAAAGCATGTGGAACATATTTCTTCCTTCCTGAGTTCTCCACACACTGAAAGGCCAAATTAAGACTCCAGATGCAGTAAACAATTCACTACACCGGAGCTGAAAAGCCAAGGAGAAACCTCATCAAAGATGTCCAAGGGGCGAAAAGCACTCTGCTACCCAGCAACTTCCCTGGTGGTTAAAGATGAAAATGCATTAAGCTCTTCTCCCTCCCAAACTCATGAGGTTTTATCTCAGCAACAATTCCAGAGGCTCGTGTGCTTCAGCACCTCTCTCCTGACTTAATTTTTAGGTATTCTGCAGTTAATGATGGGGAGGCACAAGCTATTTAAAACCAGAACACATAAAGCCCTCTCTCACCGGTGCTGCTGATACCCTTCAAGGCTGCAGGAGGCTCTGAAACAGTCCAAGCTGGCTCATCATTTGAGGTGAGCTTCATGATGCAGACCCTGATGAGAGACTGGTCCACTTCCCCAGGGGTCACTGCCAACTGGTTCTCTCAGGCCGGTCCAGTTCTACAAGGCTTGGGCTGTAAACACTGCAATGAGTTGCATTTATTTTTTTAAAAAGCTATGGAACTGGAAAGGAGCAAGGAAGTTTTTCTATTGCACATAATATCCTGAATTTCTGAAATGCCCTTTCCCCCTGCAACTATCATACTCCAAAAATAATGGAAAGCTTTAAAATAAGTGCTATTTTTATTTTTCTCAATGTAATTAAATAATTGTAATGTTCTTGAATATCACAGGATCCAGCATGTATGACAAAACATGAGATGATTTAGTGGGGAGTGTTAAATACAATTTTAAAAAAAGCCTCCCTTTGAAATCTTTTTCCAGACATAGGTGGGGAAAGAAAAGGTATGGAGAATGTGGCCCCATCACGGGGAAAAAAAAAAAAGGAAAAAAAAACCCATTTACTGTATTACATCTTGCAAGGCTGAGCCTCTGTGCTTCCCATCCACAACACTGAGATCTAGGCTGCATCTACTTATGGCAAAATCCAGAGAGAACACACTCAGCTCAGAGATAATGAACACTCCTGAGGCAGAGTGCAGCTCACATCTGAGGGATCTTTAGGCTCCAGGCCTTACTCCCATAAGTAAAGACAGGACTGTGCAAAGTATGTTTTTCTATATCTCTACCCAAAGACTTCTCAGTCCTTCAGCCTCTGCAGAATTAGAACAAACACGAATGAATAATAATCATTTGATAACCAGTAAAGAGGGGCCTTGCTCTCCCTCCCCCTTGAAAAAATTGTGAGACATCTTCTGGGTTCCTCCCCTGCTGCTTTACCTCATTTTATATGAAAATTAACTCTAAAGCTGAGAATGTAGATGAGCAGTGTGATGCCTCCAAACTGTGCTCCATATTCTGGCTCACACAGATCCTTGGGGCCTGTTCCCACAAGATTTGCTGCGGGGAATAGAGCTCTTCTGCAGGATCTGGAATCTTCAGATGGGATTACCATCCAGCACAGAGACTGGCCTGGAAGCTGCTGGCTTACCCTCAACAAGCCAACAGAAGCAGCCTGATCACAATAGCTACACTTGCATATTTCTCTCCTCCACCTCTGCATTTCCCCCACTCATTAGTAAAGCCATATCCAATCATTTTTATAGAACCCAAAGTGCCAGGTCATGCACTTTGGCCACAACAACCCCCTGCAGTGCTACAGGCTGGGGGAAGAGTTGCTGGACAGCAGCCAGGCAGAAAAGGACCTGGGGTTTACTGACTGATGGCAGACTGAACATGTAGCCAGCAGTGTGCCCACGTGGCCAAGAAGGCCAATGGCATCCCGGCCTGTATCAGGAGCAGTGTGGCCAGCAGGACCAGAGCACAGATTGTTCCCCTGTACTCAGCACTGGTGAGGCCCCACCTTGAGTGCTGTGTCCTGTTTTGGAACCCCCAATTTACGAAGGACACTGAGATGTTTGAATGAATCCAGACAAGGGCAACAAGGCTGGTGAAGGGTCAGGAGCACAAATCCTATGAGCAGGCTGAGGGAGCTGGGGTTGTGCAGCCTGGAAAAGAGGAGGGTCAGGGGAAACCTCATCACTCTCCAAACTCCCTGAAAGGAGGGTGTAGCCAGGTGGGGATTGGTCTCTTCTCCCAGGTAACCAGAGGCAGGACAAGAGGACCCAGTCTTAAGCTGCAACACAGGAAGTTTAGGCTGGACATGAGGAAGAAATTCTTCACAGAAAGGATGATTGGGCACTGGAATGGGCTGCCCAGAGAGGTAGTGAAGTCACTATCCCTGGAGATGGCACTGAGTGCTGTGGTCTAGCTGACAAGGTGGTGTTTGATCATAGATTGGACTTGATGGTCATAAAGGTCTTTTCCAGCCTAGTTAATTCTGTGTGATTCTGTGAAATTAAAGCGCTCCCTCTTTGTAGAGCTTGCGTCCTTTTCTTCCCCACCCAAATTGAATTTTCTCTCCCAAGTTGGCAGTTGCGTGTTTTACAACAGCAGAGTGGAGGCCAGGCCACAGAGGTTGTGTTTTCTTTTGGTGGTGCAGGTGCTCGTCCAGAGCAAGGTCAGGCCTTGGGATCAGCTTCCAGCTTGTCCCACCAACCTGACATTAGCACTTCCCCTTTCAGGAAGGCAACACATTCCCAACTTCTATGCCTTGAATTGCTGAGGGTCAGTTTGGGCAGATAAGACCTCAAAGGCATAAAAAGCAACTCCTGCTTCAAGCTGGCTAGGCAGCAGGAAAGTCATACAGACTTTCCTCCACACTGCCTTACTACTACACTGGCTCAACCCTTCCAACAAACCATGAAGGAGAATTTACTCAAGCTTAGACCATTTCCAACAGTCAAAAGTCTAAATACAATCGTCCCCATGCTTGTTTTTTAAAATTCCAATGGCAGATGCGCAAACAACATTTGTCCTCTACAGCACTTGAAGCTGAGACACCACAGCCCACTGTAAAATGACACAGGATTTTCACCATCCAAATTGAACAAAAAATAAAAAAAAAAACCAACCTAAACCACCCATATGGGATTTATCAAATTCTTGTGTTAATGCAAGGTAACATGAGCAACAGGGAGGGATGTTTAAAACACTGTAATTTTAAATTAACATCCCTCTATAACAAGGATAGAGAAAAAAGGATTCTTCCACAGGCACACACTGTTCCGTGTGTCCTGGCATTTAACAGCCATTCAGGAAAAGGAATAGCAAATACACAGCTGGACACTATGGCCAATTCCCATTTCAAAGAACTGGAGCTAAGCCACAGTGATTTTATATGTAAAGATGTTGTATCATTTTTGTCAAGTGCTGTAATGTTGTTTTTTTTTACTGTAGCGATGAGGATGAGGATGGTGAGGATCGTAAACCAAAAGCAAAGCAGCAAAGACAGCATCCCTGTTTACCTGTACATTACCACATGATGTGTAAGGCCATGACATTTTGCTCCTTCAACTCAAAAATGTAGCAGCTTCTCACAGGGCAAACACTTCCCTGGTTACTTCAAGACAGTTATGACAAGGTACATGCAGCATCTAAGAAGCCAACTCTTCTTGCTGAAACCAATCCCATGGAACAGTGTCCAGACCTCAGTGAGGAACCATACAACCACCACAGCACTTGGACTGGACCACCTACCCCAGACAAATCTGGCTTCCTGCAGTTATAGAGTCCCAACACGAACAGTCTGACCTGCTGTAGATAACTGTGGCAGGCAGAGGTACACATTTCTGAATTTTCTCTTCCCTTCTACCAAACCTGAAACTTGAAACAATCCTCAAAACCTCAGGACTGAGCTGTGGTGTCTTCTAGCACTGCTGTCAGTGTACTTGACTTTCCCTCACAGCAACAGGCTGGCATTGTGTTTAGGAGAAGCTTTACAAAGTGCTGCTTACCCCCAGCCACAAGGGAGGAGCCCTTCTCTATGGGCCCACTGGAGCCCACCAGGTTAAAACAGCAGACCCTTTGCTGTATGCAGATAGGAAGACACACCAGCCTATGAGATGGCAGTTATCCAGGATTCAAGTACCTACTGTGGCTGGAAAAGGAATTTGGGATTGCACCAATGGCACTAGGAATTCACTACCTATAGGCATTTTTTTGTCTTGGTATTTTCAAACACCTGAACCTCTTCCAGTGGGCTGCACTGGTAGAGGAAGGAGGAGACAAAAGTGATTTTCAGGAATGGACTCCTGCAGAGATGGGACAGAGGGCATTCTTACACGTTGGACTTCTCAGCCTTCAGTGCTTAAGCAATTCTCAGTGAACTGTTCCTGCACAGCTAAGCTGTCACACAGCCCATCTCATCAGAGGCGCTTCTATACATCACAAGCTGCCCCTTAACTGCAATCCCTCCCAAGCCCACTTTCAGTCCTAGTGGCACGTTTTGTCCTGCCCTATCACAAAGAGGATGCTGGAAGAAGAGCCTATATAACATATATATGTATATTTAAACTGTGTCTGCACCCAGCAGAGCAAGCAGGTTTAGCCCCTGTTCTCTGGGCAGCAGAAGGGCTAGAAAGGCTGATAAGCTGCAACAAGCCGGTGTGAGGAGGAGAAAGGCACAAGAAAAGAGCAGCTCTTCAGAGACTGCTGTCAAACATCTGGCTGGGGAAGAGGAGAGGAGAGCTCAAATCCACTCTGTTCCTTTGAGCCCCTGATGCTGATGGAATGGGGAAGCCAGCGCTGCACCAACTCCACTGGTGCATCCAGGAGGCAACCTGGCGACATCCTTTGGATCTTCAGCTGAGGGCATCTCTTCTTGGAGGTATCCAGGGTACAGCTTGCGAGGATGGGGAAGACTGCACAGAGTGCTTCTGTCCCAAAGGCAGGGAGAGGGGAGGAGGAAGAAATCCAAGATGGAGAAGACTAGACAAACACAGCAGACCTCATGCTTCCTTCAATAAGGGAATATCTGAACAGCGGGGAGAGAGGAAAAAAAAAGAAAAAGTAGTCAAATTTCTGCAGATCAACACACACCAGAAAAATTACTATTGAAAGCAAGATAGGCTCCGACTTTCATAACATGACAATGCAGTGGTCTCCCTCTCATCACATCACAGCAGAAGGGAACTCTGGAAGACTCTGCTCCAACCTGCCCCTGAGTGCAGGACCATCACCGGCTCTAGCCTCAAAAACTCCAAGGACAGAGATTCCATCACCACTCTGGCTGTCTAACTGGTCCTGCATTACCCTCCTAGCACAAAGTATTTCTTAATACCATGGAAAGAGGAAGTTTTGCCCTGATCTGTATACAAGCCAGTTACATTTCTTGCCTAAGGCACAGCAGTCCCTGCAGAAGCAACCTCAAGCTACACCTTCACATCAGCTCTGGCACTGCAAAGCCACTCCTTCAGGACAGCACAGAAGTGAGGAATAAAAGATGTTTTGACTGTTCAATAGACTTGCCCCTCTGCCCTCTACAGTAACTTCAATCACATCCTTCTTTGATCTTGCATGCTAAGACAGCAGCACTGAATGCTCTGTGGCAGAAAGCTACTTACTAAAATAGTCTAAAAAATTAGGCAGCCCAAACATCACAAAGGGTTTGTATTCCAAGCATGTCCTCCCACTCCCACCAAGTTAGTTTCCACAAACACAATTATTTTACTGCTTTTGCACTGTGATGCTGGAGGCTGGATTTCTCTGAAAATCCTTTGCTAAAACAAGAGTTAGCAGTAGACATCTTGCTCAGACTGCCCTAGGCTCCCAGTCTGAGAACACCAAATTCTTCAGAAGAAGATATTAAATACTGCTTACATGTTTAAGAAGTGAAATGTGCTATAGAGATTTCAAAAGCTGCTCTAGTGGCAGACACACATAGGAGCATCCCTTGCTGTTTTTCACCCTAGTCAATTGCAGAACCTACTCTTAAAAGGGTCTCATTTAGTGCTTCTTGCTCAAGTCACTTACCATCTGTGTATTCCTCAGAGGAAGTGAGTGATAAAAGGCTCTGTATGTCACTGCTTTCTGAATCTTGGACCTCTTTGTGTACAGGTCTACTGTTAGCCATACCAGCTACCCAGGAAGAGGTAGCAGCCTGATGCACAAGAACAGTTTCAGAGCGCTGAGAGCCACTGGCTTCACAAAGCCCAGAATGTCCAGGAGCTTCATCTTCTCTTTCAAAGGTATTGTGAGCCCCTTGGTCCGGCTGCTGCATCTCTCTGGGTCCATTCTGTCCGGCTCCCTCTGAGAGCACGATCTGCACTCGGGAGTCCGAGGGTGGAATGCAATTCCCTGTGCTGCCATATACTGCTTCTTCATAGGATGGCAAGGCCACCTGGACACCATCCACCATAATAGAGACCTGATCTCCAGACACACCTTGGTCTCGCCTCAAAAAAAAAAAAGGAACAAAGATGGGGAGGAGAAAAAATAAATCAAGTTGAGTATTTATTTTACTATATATATCTTACCAAGAACTCCAGTAACCTCCCATAGCAGAACTCTAACTCTCACCATTTAGGGGAGGACAGAAACTTGAATGGTGGTTTAACAAGGTCAAGCAAGCACAGTCTTGGAGCCCAACTGCGAATTGCCATTAAACATGAGCAGGGGCTATAATTCACGGCACTTGATGGATTTAACAGCAAGAGCTGAAAAGGTTACAATGCTTCCCCCCCCCTCACCTCCATAGCTAAATTTGACAAAGGTCATGACTCAGCTCCGTGCTTTTGGCAAAGAGCACTGTTGATTCCAGCATGGTGCACTGCTACATCCCACAACACCCAGCACTGTCTGTTCCGCTGCCTCTGCTGCCGGCCAGGTAACCTCTGGCAGGATGGGGAAGACAGCTCTGGCACAGCATAAATCACCTAGCCTCATAAGGCCTGAGAGAAAATTCTTCTTTTCTAGTAGTTTGGGCCTTTTCAGAAGAGGGCTGACTCCAGGGCTCCACCTCTCAACCTCGCCACTGCTGGAGTGTCTGCCTCAGCTGGCAGCAGCCCTATGGCTGGGTCCCTCCTCTCACCCACAAACCCAGGCCAGGAGGGTCCTCCTCACACAGCAGAGAAGGATGGCAGACTTGCACATGTATCTAAAGAGAAGTACTGCCTAATTTTGGTTCCACAGGACCTCGAGCAGTCTGGGAAAGATGCACTTATATACACCCAGACAGACTTCAGTAGGTATCCAAGGCTAGAAGAGGAAGGAAATTGATCTATAGCCAGGCTATCATAACTTTTTCCATTCAAAGCCAAGGCAAAAGCAAAGGGAGTCACTCCTTGGGTGGCACATAAGAACAGGGACTGCCAGGCTGGTATCACAGACCACCATTTCAGAAAAGCACAGGATCAGTAGTATGGGGCAGAGATGTCACTGAGGAAATGAAAAGAGGAACAGACAAGCAAGGAGCTAAGATGCTCCAAAACAACAGTCTAACTCAACTACCTGAATGGATTTCTACTGCAAAGAAACAGGATGCCTCTGAGCCCCTCCAAACCCCAGCTACACTTACCTGCTATGATGGAACGACTTCAGCTTTGGCTGCAGCAAAACAAACAGCACAACTAACAGCAGAATTAGGGCAACAGAGCTCGCTGTGGAGGCTACTATGGACAGCGTGGGCACTCCAATTGTTGGAGGAGAATCCTTTTCTACAAAACCAAGGGGAATACAAGGTAAAATGAGTAACTGCCATAGGGAAGGAAAAACATTCACATTGTTACTCAGGGTTTACTCCTGGGTGCGTGTGTAAGGAGCCCAAGTTTCTCATACAGGCAAGACACACCACCTCTCTCAGTTTGCAGCTCCACCTGACACCTCTCCATCAGCTGTAAAGGGAACCCGAAATAAAACAGGCACATACAAGGGTCCTTTGGAAAAACACAGAGCAAACAGAAAAGCAGTGCAAGCAGGCCATGGGAACTGACAGATGGTGGTAAGGGTCATGTTATATATAGATCTGCCTGAGCAAAAACTAGAGTGTCATGATGTTACCAGCAAGGCCAATAATTGTCTAGCACAATAAGCAGCCTATTTTAGGCCAAACAATAGAAGAAGTTCCAAAAACCATTTTTTCTCAACTAATGTAACAGCCTTGCAACGAGGGGTGAAATTCAACTGGCTGGGTATTATTATGCACTTTTTATAATTAAGACACAGAAAATATTAAGTTTCTCTCTCACACAAACATATGCCAGAGGACAGAGAAGGAAGGTGGATATTGTTTCAGGGTGCTGAGTTTTCAGTGTTAGATACGTGTGCCCTGTTCACATTACCCTTTCCTACCCATCTGCAGCTATGCTGTGTGACTGTATGGAAGCCAATTTGGCTTTTAAAGGACCTGTGCAGGAATAAACTGGGCTTGAAGAGAGAATGGCTTGGAGGTGGCATTGCTGAGCACTCCCTAGAGGAAATAATTGTCCGTGTTTGTTGTTTCTGTCCCTAATTTGTGTCTTTGGTAGAGATCTGAAAAGCCTCCCCTACCAATCAGCAAATACTACTGTGAACTGCACATTTGATTTATGCAATTCCTCATTTCCTCTTTCTACATCCATCACATTCTTCAGGAGCACTGGGCTCAAATTGCAGAGGGAATTCAGGACACATGCAGTGAGGAATGAGAGGAAGAGCAACAGGTAAACAGAAAAAAAAAAAAAGAGCTGAAGGATCATTATTTTTAAGCCTACCAGCCTGAAATCTATGCCCAAACCAGGCATTTAAGATGGAAATTTAGTTTGCAATTTTCTGCATCATCTCTTGGGGTCAAACCTACTTGGTTTAGTTGTTTTGAATTTGTTTCTTTGAAATCTTTTAGAAGTAGCTTGAACTCTCCCCAGAAAAAAAAACAGTGACTAGCACATTTTTCCCTTTGGCAAATAGGGTTGAGTAAGGTTTTTACCTTTTAGCATTTCTCAGGGAACTAACAGGAACTAGGGTAGNTAAGCCTACCAGCCTGAAATCTATGCCCAAACCAGGCATTTAAGATGGAAATTTAGTTTGCAATTTTCTGCATCATCTCTTGGGGTCAAACCTACTTGGTTTAGTTGTTTTGAATTTGTTTCTTTGAAATCTTTTAGAAGTAGCTTGAACTCTCCCCAGAAAAAAAAACAGTGACTAGCACATTTTTCCCTTTGGCAAATAGGGTTGAGTAAGGTTTTTACCTTTTAGCATTTCTCAGGGAACTAACAGGAACTAGGGTAGGCAAAGAGATGCTCTATTTTCAGCATCAGTATATGATATTGTCAAACTGCACACTATACAATAGGATGCACTCCAGAACATTTACCATCTCAGATGCCAAAAAATGTCACTAACTCATACAATAAACTACCAAAAGGCTACGGGGCTGACAGGCTCAGAGCTGCAAAAAACACATGATAACTGCTAGGGACTTAAATTATCCTATATGGAGCAGATAGGATCTTACCAATCATTTTAAGACCTACTGCCTTTCTAGAGTCTCCCACTTCCTTCCCCTTCTTTGAGCCTTTTGAAAGGGACCTACTAATTAAGAGTCAGCTATCTCTGACCCTGAACAATTGATTCAAAGCTTGTGTTGTGAAAGCGATGGCTTTTTCATTGGGTCAGACTTTTGAGGCACCCTATTTTTGATAATGCCACTGACCCTTCAAGATGCCAAAGAAATTTGAGGGATTTCTGCTCATCACAACACAATCCTTTAGCTAGACCAAGTGCCACCATGCAGGAATGCCACACAGGAAACACTATGTGCAGTAGCACAGCTTTATTCTCCGGCCTGGTGCAGCAAGGGGGAGGGGGATCCCTGTGGAAAGGAAGCTTAAGCTGAATGTAAAAAACCTCTTCAGGATCTATTTGCTGCCAGGTAAACTCCCAGATCCTTCCTTATAAATCATAGGAAGGGGCTGTTGGAGTGGCAGAGACACTGAAATGACAGTGTCTTTGGGACAGGACAGGATGTTCCAGAGATCACAGGTATGCAGTGAGCTCCATAAAGAGCTTGATGAAGGTACTATTTTTTTTTTCATGTTTCTTCCTAATCAAGCTGGCACATTTTGCTTTATGTATTATGAGACTTAATTCCAAAGTGTACATCCTTCTGGCTCAGGATGACTGCGTAGTAACATTCTATCAACAAGCCCACCTAGAAGAGGGGAGGGAGTTCTCCCTTTATCCAATATATCCACTGTTAAAACCAGAAGAGTAGTAGGCAAATTAAGAGCTGTATGATGAACATTTTCCTGCAAATCATTTTACTTTGCTGCAGGAATTCCTGTTCAGCTGGGAGAGACACAAAAGCTGTCCACTTCTCTTTGGAGAGAAGCAGAAATCATTTGTCATCAATGTCTTTTCCTGCCACTACAGTGAAAAGCAGCACCATCAATCTTTTTGACACAGGAAACCAACAGTTACTTAACCTGTTTGCAAGGAAGATCAACTTCACACACACGTGTACAGACTCACTGAGGGAAATGTACTGTCAAACCCATCAAGGAAAACCAGACAACATGGAAAACGGTACTGTTAGGGCTTCCAGCATTCCTGGGATGAGAGCCTCAAGACAAGAGGCTCCACATAAGTAACAAGTTGCCTACTTTATATTCCTATCCATGGCTTTTCTCCTTGTGTTAGGGACTCTTAAGTCTGCATCTGATGGGCTCCTACTGAAGAGACATTTTTAAGAGTCATGATTGTGAGCTGCATTTATAAAATTGCTGGAGTAATGAGAGACAGTCAAATGGACTTCCTCAGCATCATGCTAAGTGTTAAAGGATAATCTGAAAAGTCAATGCAAGGGCAATTCTAGAGTCAGGGAGCACTCACCTGGGCTGAGCCTGCAGCTGACTTCCATGGCTGGGTTCCACTCTCCATTCTTGCAGGTCAAGTATTTATAATCTCCTTTCAGCATGTAGCCTTCAACACACAGATACTCTATGACACTGCCTGAAGTCAGAGGGTTGTTGCAGGGGCTAGGGTGGCATTTATAACCTCCATTCTCAGGTTGTGGCGGCTGGGGACAATCTGGAAAAAAGCGAGTATCGTGAAGGACATCTTAGAGGAAGACACCTATTACACAATATATATCAAACATAGGCAGACTTCCACCTACAAACGCCCACTAGACTAGGAAACTACTAAAACCGAGAAGAAAGGCTGTCACACAGTGGCAGAGAACACCTCTGATAAAGTTTCTGTGATTGTTAAATAACTGCTTGTTATCCCAGTAGTACAGTCCAACTGGCAGGCACCAAACTGGTGATATTTTTGAACAGTGACACAACACAGATTCCACATGAGAGAGGTCCATAAAATCCTTACTGCTATCTTTTCCCAACAGCTGTTTCCCTAGAGACTAGGGTGAACCTGGTTTTCCTATTAGTCTGGCAGGGGAAGAGCATGAAACCCATTGAAAGGAAAGAAGGAATGCAAAAACCCCTCTGTACTATAGGTACACAGTGTCAAGGTGCAGACCTGCCCCACCATAAGGCACCCTAGAAGGCTGTGAAAGTACACAGATTTTGACTATTTTACATAGATACACCACCAACAAGATTGGCAACAGAGCTTTGTTGCAGTAAGACAAACTTCTCCACCCTTCTGAAAGGGTGGTCAGGTGTTGAAACAGGTTGCACAGGGGATGGTGTAGTCACCATCCCCAGAAGTGTTCAAGAAACAACTGAACATGGCACTTAGTGCTATGGTTTAGTTACATGGTGGTGTTCCATCAACGGTGGGACTTGATCATCTCCAGAGGACTTCTCCAAAGAACAAATATCCTAGTCTACTTTTTGGAAAAAATTCAGTGTATTATGAAAACATTTCTAAAAAAACCCTCAGTTTACCTATGTGAACTCTGGAGTGTTAAAGGTGCTTCACATTCCCTTTTACACCTCCATTATCCTGACTAGTGGGTATAGGCATCGCCACCTGACATGTGGTATCTGGCACATGCCAGAACTTTTCTTGCAGAATTTTCAGAAGCCATTGAAATAAAAACAACAAACCAAATTGAGGAAACCGCACTGAAAACAGGATATTTGTCTTGCTCAGAACTTCCTCTCATCTGGCAGGTCACAATGACCCTGCGGAACAGCCCCAATAACTTCCGCTGACAACATGTATCTGCCCAGGGGGAAGATTTCTCCAAATCCATATTTTTCACTTAAAATTCACATCAGCTTCCCAGACTTCATAAAAGAAAATACATCATAGACCCCTCTTGAGACATTTTGGGGTATGGAAAAATCAGTCAACCCACCCAGGGTGTTCCATCAGAGTATGGTGACCCAGGCCTCTCCTTAAACCCCAGAGCACACATTCTCATGTTCTACCTCTAAACGATCCACTTACTGTGGGACAAACAGCAACAAACAGCTGGGCAAAGTTCAAGTAATTGGATTTTGAGCAAAATTTAAGAAGCAAAAGAAAACCTGAGATTCATTCACTGTGGAAAAATTTGCCACATTGCCTTAGTGCAAACAACTCTTGAACCTAAACACGTGAGAATGCAGCACAGGTAGTGCTTGTAAATGCTAATAAACCCTGAGACGACATGCTGACTGAAGCCAAAAATGTTCTGGTATGAGTTCTGCCAGCATTATACCTGCAATTCAATTTACTTCTTCTGAAAAGCTTAACAGGGGTCTAAGCAGCAGCTTTTCAAGATGACTTTGTTCTTGAGGAGATCTATTCTTAAATAAGCTTGAGAAAAGCCACTGTCCAGTACCTCATGAGTTTTAACTGTTACCTCTTCTGTGCTTTTTATCTTTTCTTTTTGCAATAATTTTGTAACCAGTGTTTTAATCCTGCACCTTATGACGTTAAACTTCCTTTCACTGTGAGCCCATGCAACATCTCAGGGCAGCTGGGATCAGCCACAGCAACAGATGAATGGCACATTTCACATTCAAGCACATAGACAAATGCCCTGGTTCATCTGCAGTCCAGGAGAGGATTTTTTGCTAAATTGCAAAACCATTTGAGTACCAGAGATATTT
>VZUA01086356.1:5680-19402 GCA_013401035.1 Horornis vulcanius
CCTGCTTCGCGTCGGTTGGGCGCGCGCGCGCTCTCCATTGTGGCCCGCGCCGCCGGGCGCGCGCCGGGGCCCGGATGATGACGTCAGGGCGGTGACGATGGTGACGTCAGCGCGGCCGCCTCCCGCCGCGGTGGGGACGCGACGGGACCGGGACGGGGCCGCGGGCGGCGGCGGCGGCTCCGACCCTCACCGCCCGCGGGACTGGCTCTGGTTCGCGGAAACCGGCGCTTTTTAAAAGCTAAACGGAACATTTTGATCCTTTTGCAGGCTGCCCAGGGCAGCGGTCACAGCACCGAGCCCGGCAGAGCTCAGGATGCGCTCTGGGTACACGGTGTGACTCGGGATGTCCTGCGCAGGGCCAGGAGTTGGAGTCGGTGATCTCCATGGGTCCCTTCCAGCTCTGAATATTCTGTGATTCTTTGGTTCTTTTTTCCTTTTCTTTGATACGTCTGCATTTACGTGGCCAAAGTATGAGATCGGTAGAATACCAGTGTTAGTACGTGCTTTATATAGCCACCGGGAAGATTTCAAGCCTGGATTTAAAACCTGAAAGAAAAAAAAAAAAAAAACAAACCGGGAAAGGATGCCTTGTGGCAGGACAGAAGTTTGGCAGATATGGGGAACTCGGACTTCAGGAGTGCCTGAAGTGGTGCTTAAAGTTTTGTTAGTCACTATTCCAAGATCAAAGTCTCGTTTTAACAACATCATTCCAGAATTTCGTAGCAGGAAGTGAAAGATACGATATGAGCTGAAAATACAGGAGGCATTTAGGCTCCACAGGTTGGAATTTGCTGGAGAGGCTAAAGCCAACAACCTTAACTCTTGTGCAAAATGTTTTACTTTTGGACCACTCAGTGACAAAAGACTAAAAAACCAACTGCTCATTGCAGGAGTTGGAACAACATTGGGTGGGTGTTTTTCAGTAAAAACAAGTTCAAAACCAAGTGGTGACAAGTTCTGAGATTTCTTAATTTAGCAGTAACTAGGTTTTTTTGCTGATCATTAGATGGTATTATTTGGGATGGAAATCTGAAGTATGTTGCTGTGTTAGCCACTCAGTAAACAGAACAAGGGATGCAGCTGCTTCATCACTGTACAAGTGCAACAGTTTGTTTACTGAAGGAATAACTTTATGTGCATTTTCTTCAACAATAAAAACAAGCCATAACCATGGTGAAAATGTGCAAATATAAGTCTTTCATGTTTGGGTTAGAAATACATGTAATCACATCAAAACAGCCCTTTTATCTGTGTGATTTTTGTGCTTCTGGGCATGGTATTGTGGCCTCCTTTTTTGTCCCTTATCAACTACTTTCAGCTTTTCCTCTTATTTCCCATTTATCCACTTTGTTTTCCAGGGAAAGCATTTAAAATAGCTGCACCTATAATGCTTGTACCTTCCCTTGCTACCACAGTATTCTCCCTCAAGCCCTTCACTGTTTATGATAACTTACAGAGGCACAGCGACACTTCAAACAATTGTAATTGCCTATATTTTGACATGTATCTTTAAAAATAAGTTCCTGTGTTTGTTGATGGTCATTTCTTTTTATTGTTAAGTAGATCTTTTTTTTTTAATGACCAAGTACTGTGTTCCTTCTGACTACCATAGCTTTTTTTGGCAGAGCCAAAGAGTGACACATCAGTGGATTTTTATAATGTGGGCAATTGTCCACCAAGAAATTGACTGTCAGTTCACATAAAAGTCAACAACAGCAACAAAAAAATACAAACAGTAGTTTTGGAAACAATAATGGTATAATCTGTAGCAAGTATTCCCTCTTGTGAAGAAGCATTCCTCCAGCCAAGAGAAAGACTGGAAGTTTTGATTATTTTAATTGAAACCTTAGGCTTGGAACAGATGAAGATCTGATTCCTCTTCAACTCCCCGGGACCTTTGGTGGTACTTTTCAGGTTTTAGATTCTACTTCATGTACAATTTGCAGAAGCACAGCAATACTAGAGGAATTTTGCACTTGCATGGGGAAAAAATCAAAAGTGTTGTTTGTATCTGAACTCCTGCCTGGTTTAAAGGTGTATTCTGGAGTGCCTTGACAGACCAGCAATTGCTTGAAGCCGTGCTAATCAAAGGTCACAATAGGCTGAAGCACACAGCTATTTATGGCACCAAATAAAAGAAGGCATTGGGTCTGCAATGACCTTGTGTGGTTCCTGAACCAGCAAACTGCAACTGCACACAGACTTCTGGCTGGGAAATTCTTCCTGTTCCCTCAAACAAGAATCTGTGCTTGCCCCTCTTTGCTCAGGCTTCTGAGGGCATTGCTGTGGCTCACCTTGTGCTATATTCTTCTGCCTGAAAATGTTCACCCCAACATTGCAAATAAATGTTACCAGGTTGTCTTTGTGCAGCAGCTGTGGAAACAAAAGTATACGAGCGAGATAAATTGCTGATTAAAGAATACCCATGAGATGAAGACAGAAGTCAATAAGCATTCACAAATCTGACTAAGTGCTCCAAAGTAAGCATCCACATAGAGAACTGTGACAGAATTCTAGTTAATTCCCCACTGTACACAACTGTTGGTATGATTAGAAATTGTTGGTATGATTAGAAATGCTTTTCTGACATCTTTAATTCAGTGTGAAAATATGGGGAAGGGAAGCATTTCCCTGAAGGCTTCCCTGCTCCAGCACTGCAGCTAGCCCATCGAACAAAAAGTGAAACCAATTGTGAACTAGCTGAAAATGAAAAACAAAACATTCTGGTGAGGGAATTACTCAGAATTTAGAAAATCTCTATGTTAATGGGTGTGTTTATCCCCAGTTCTTAAACTCTGTTTGATGCTGCACTGCTCCATGAGTAGACAAAAATGAAACTTACAATGCTGCTGATGCAGAGTAAAGCTGTGGAGCTTTGCAGTGGGGTAGCAAAAAGAGGAATAACAGATGGGAGAAAGCAGAATTTTTCCACAGACCCACAGAAGTTCTTCTTTTTCTCCTGGTTCAGCCCCTTGGATGCTGCATCACACACTGCCCGCCAATGCTCAGAAAACAACAGGTTGTGTGGCAGTACTTACTCTACATATAAATTAACATTCAAAATCAGGGGGAAGAAATCCCATGATAATGATATATCAAAAAGTTGTAAAAACTCTCCTGGAGTGATACTCTATCTCTTTTCTGTTGCAAAGAAAGGTCAAGTATAGACATTTCATTTTAGTTTCTCCTGAGGTGCCTGCTCTAATTACCATTCCTCACATTAGTGTAAGACTTCTCTTCATAGCAGTAACTGTCCATCTTTCAACTTTTGTTTTCTGATTGTAAGAGATATTAACAGTGATGTTGGAATGGGCATAATGTCCCTCTTAAAAGACTCATAGAAGCAGTTAAATCCAGTTTGTGCTCCATACTACAGGTACAAAAGAATGGTTGCTTAGGCAGAAATCATAGAAATGTTATAAGAAAAAAGATTTTGTAGGGACCTGTGGTCTCTCATGTTGAGGAAAGGATGTTGTCTGATTAGTAACAATTCTTGTGATAAGAGAAACATGGTGTGGCATTTTCATGTTATTCATTTAGTTGTGCACGTGTGGGTTAAATGAACAGCATGAACAGGAATTCTCAATGTGCTTACCAAATGCTCAGAAGATGTTGCAGAGACCATTTGTCAAAAGGCCTGTTTATAGGCCTAAAAGAGTATCTCGCCTATCTTTTGGAGAGGGAGCAATTAAAAATAATTTTCCTGTCTAATTCATTCCTAGCTGAACTGTCCTCAGATAAACCATGTGGTGTCCATGTGAAAAGCATCCGTCTTGTAGGACTTGGACAGAGTTCAAAAATTGATTTGACAACCATATGGTCCTCTTCATCCGCATGAACCTTGAAGAAGTTTGACTTCTTTCCAGCCTTAAGAGCAGAGTGAGGGAAGAAGGGAAACTGTTCTTGAAACTTGTCAATGTCATTCCTAAATGTGCTAGGTGAGGACATTGTTCAAAAAAACAGCAAGAAATTCTGTAGATTTGTGAACTACTGCAATTTCCTCAGCTTTTCTGAATGCCTCTCTGCACACAGAGTGTTGGTCATTGCACTGGTAGGGATTTGAGGGAGCCTGTTGCTCACAAGGCCCATCCATCACACATCATGGGATGGCCGTTTTCTGCTCAGTGGGGTTTGTAAACACGAGCGTTGCTAAGGGCTCAGCAGAATGGAAGCAGTTTGTTTTCCTGGGGCTGAGCATCCTACACCTTCCAGCCCTGATCTCCCTGCATCCCTGAGTTACATCCCTCCTGTGCTGGAGTGCCTGGTTAGTATTGGATATGCTGGGCTAGTCAGGAGCTTCATTTGCTAATAGCAAGCAGGAGGAATCATGACTGAGTTGTACTTCCCTTTCCAGCAGTGGGCATTTCTCTGGCATTTCTTCCTCCTCTTGCTAGCAGTCTTCCTAAAATTTTGTAGGAATTAGTATCTCTTTGAAAGCCCTTTTTCTTCATTTGGGGTTTACTGAAATTGGCTGAGTTAGGAATGAAATGAATGAAAGAATCAAGAGGAACCAACAGGCAGAGGCAGAGGCAGAGGCAGACAACAGTGTCATGTGAAACCAGTGTCATTAAGAAACCATGAGAAGTTTCAAAACTTCAGAACAGGGTAGTCTGAAAGAAGAAGGGTTGCCACTACACTTTTGGAATGGAAAAAGAAAAAAAAAAAAAAGGGGTGATCAGAAACAATAGGGAAAATTTATTTAAGAGCAAACCACAGATTTTGAAACAAACATGCTAACATGATTTGAACAGAAACACAGGTCCATTCCACATCTTGTATCAATGGTTTTATCTGAGCTTTATAAAAATAGCTTCTAAGAAAGGCTTAAATCTAAAAATATTTACAGGGAGGAAGTTTGAAATTTTGTAAAGCTAGGGTTTTTTCCTTCATGTGACTAAAGATTTTCTTTCTTCAGTCTAAAGAGAAATTTCATAGAGTAGCATGCAGACTAGTAGGATTTTGGAACCTTTAGTTATGTGTTTTCACTCCACTCTTTCCTTTTTTACTTTGTCCAGAAGTTTTTCTCAACTATCTATATTTTATTGCCGGTTACCTGCAAAAATAACTCCCAATGTCCAAAAAAAATCATGATGAAATGGTACAGTAAGCAAATGTCAGTTTGCATGGATGATCTGTAAACACTGAATTTTGATAACGACTTGCCGTTCCATTATGTCTCTGTGACAGGTCACTTCAGAACACAATGCAGATTAACTGCATGCTATGCTGTATTTTATGTAGCCCTGTGGTCTTTCTGAGAGATTACATTAAAAAATGTTGGATAAATGCGAAATAACCCATACTAGGACTTTTGCAGCAGTAGTGTTATTTTGGCTGGAAAGTTCACAGTAGCAATAATGTTTGAGCAATAGCTGTGTCTTTGTAGCCAGAATGGTATTAGGCAGTAAGCAAGCCAGAACTTGTAAAGAGGGGCAATATCTTTTATTAGATCTGAAAACAGGCTTGTATGCATCAAAGCTTGTCTGTTTTTACTAGACAAAGCAGTTGGTCTACTGAAACAATATTTAAGTAGATCCTTTATCATCCAGAGGCAATCTGCTTTTTTTCAGCACACTATTTCTTTTCTATTTATTTTTTGTTATACTATTATTTTGGGAAGGTAAATATAATTCAGAATCTAAATATGTGTAAATAACATCAACAGACAAAGCTAAAGTCTGTGCTGTAAACAGAGCATTATTTCTGTGGTTTGACTTTTTTGAATATCAAGCAAAATGCTCTTTAGAAGTTCAATTGGCTTGTCACTGCTTCTGTAGTTTGCACTGGTCTCAGTTACAAATTGAGACCAAAGGGACAAATCTGATATCTACATGTTAATTTTCTTTTTGAAATCTAAACTACTATAGTTCTGGACTTCTTCTGCTTTTAAGCTTATTGCTGGTTACTTCCTAGGTTAAAATGAGAATCAAATTTCATATTATAACATCCCTTTAATTATTTGCTTTTTCCTTGTGTTTGTACTTTTAGATGCACATGTAATAAAGCATGTTAGATGTACTTCTGGTTTTTAAAATCTATAACAGAAAATCTTAACATCTTTAACAGAAATATAAAAGAAAACAAACATGGACCAAATAATATATTTTAACTTCCCAGAGACAAGGTGACTATTCCTTTATTTTCTGAAATGACATAAAAATTCTAAAGTCATTCATATTTTGTGTTCCTTTTTTTTCTGTCTGAGTAAGATGGACCAAATTGTCAGCAGCTCTTGAGGATTTTAATTTGTGACTACACATCATTACAAAATAATAATTCCTTATTCTTCTCAGGTAGAGAATCCAACTGAAGTCCATAGATTAATGCCACTAATAGTATTAATTTCACCAAGTAATAGTAGACTTTGAAGTTTTCCTTGAACCTTAATTCGAGGAATGTTATGAGTATCAAAACCATATGTCTGAAAGACTGCGGCCAACTGCACAGCTCCAGCCTCTACTTAGTGGGCTAAATCCATCATAAGTCTGTCTCTATTTCAAAGGAGAGTGAGGCTCCAAACATGGTAAATAATACTCATTTCAGCTGTATCCATCTCACTGGGTTGTAACCACCTACAAATGGGGCACCTTGTCAGAGGTGGCTCCCAGGCATCTCTGGGCAGACCGTGGGGAAAGGCAGCACTCCCTGAGCACAGCTGCCCCATTCCACCTTTGCCCTCCAGAGCTGCTTTCCTTTCTCCAGTAGCTGCAGAGAAACAGGGAATGGCTATGTAACTTTCAGCCTGGCAATATTAGGTGAAATGAGATTTGGGTTCTTAACAAGTGGGGTGTCAGCCCAGAAGTGAGTTTTGCAGCTGCAAGCAAGATGAGGAATGGCCCACTTAGCCAGGAAGAACCCTGTGTTGGGTTTGTGGGGCCAGGTTTCAGTTCTGAGGGGCTACCAGGAGTGGCTTCTGTGAGAAGCTGCTGGAAGCCTCCCCTTTGTCCTATGGAGTCCAAACCAGCCAGCTCTGAGACAAACCAGCTGGCCAGGGCTGAGCCCAACACCAATGGTGGGAGCACCTCTGGGATAACTTAGTCAAAAGAGGGAAAAAACCTTGTCCAACAGCAGCCAAAGAGAGGAGTGAGGAGATGTGAAAGCAACACCTTGCAGACACCAAGGTCAGTGCAGGAGGGGCAGGAGCTGCTCCAGCTGTTGGAGCCAAGATGATCCACCTGCAGCCCATGGAGAACAGGGTATCCACCTGCAGCCCACGGAGAACAGGGCATCCACCTGCAGCCCATGGAGAACAGGGCATCCACCTGCAGCCCACGGAGAACAGGGCATCCACCTGCAGCCCATGGAGAACAGGGCATCCACCTGCAGCCCACGGAGAACAGGGCATCCACCTGCAGCCCATGGAGAACAGGGCATCCACCTGCAGCCCACGGAGAACAGGGCATCCACCTGCAGCCCATGGAGAACAGGGCATCCACCTGCAGCCCACGGAGAACAGGGCATCCACCTGCAGCCCATGGAGAACAGGGCATCCACCTGCAGCCCACGGAGAACAGGGCATCCACCTGCAGCCCATGGAGAACAGGGCATCCACCTGCAGCCCACGGAGAACAGGGCATCCACCTGCAGCCCATGGAGAACAGGGCATCCACCTGCAGCCCACGGAGAACAGGGCATCCACCTGCAGCCCATGGAGAACAGGGCATCCACCTGCAGCCCACGGAGAACAGGGTATCCACCTGCAGCCCATGGAGGAGCCCATGCTGGAACAGGTGGATACTCAGATGAGGCTGAGACCCCATAGGAAGGTGCACTGGAGCAGGCTCCTGGCAGGAGCTGTGACCCCGTGGAGACAGGAGTCCATGCTGGAGCAGGTTTGCTGGCAGGACTTGTGACCCTGTGGGGGATCCATGTTGGAGCAGGCTGTTCCCAAAGGACTGCACCCGAGGGAGGGTCTCACACAGGAGCAATTCATGAAGAACTGCAGCCCATGGGAAGAACCCATGTTGGAGCAGGGAAGAGTTTGAGAAGTCCTCCCCTAAGGAGGAAGAAGTGGTAGAGAAAATGTGCAGTGAACTGACTGCAGTCCCCATTTCCTGTCCCTCTGTGCTGCTTAGGGGAAGAGGTAGAGAAAATCAGGAGTGAAGCTGAGCCTAAGAAGAAGGGAAGATTGGGGGGAATGTGCTTTTTAAGTTTTGAGTTTATTTCTCATTACCCTATTCTGATTTGATTTGTGATAAATTAATTTCTTGAAGTTGAGCTCTCTTTTGCCAGTGACAGTAACTGGTGAGTGATCTCTCCCTGTCCTCATCTCACACATGAACCTTCAGGTGTATTTTCTTTGCCCAGCCCAGCTGAGGAGGGAAGTGACAGAGTGGCTTTGGTGGGCACCTCGCACCCAGCCAGGGCCAGCCCACCACAGTTTCCCTCAGGCAGCACAGAGACAGCAAGTGGCTCACAAACTGCCTGGGCCACAGGAAGAGAAATGTGCTGCCCATTGTATCAGAAGTGCTCAGGCAGCAGATGTAGTGACTGCTGCCTGCACTGGGCTTCAAGACTACCACTTATCTGTTTTGCCAGACCTAGACAAGGTGCCACAGCAGCCAACAAGGGAGAAAGATGGGCTGAGAAAAGAGATGTGATAATGAGAGTCTGACCACAAACCATTCTTTCCAGGAATGGTTTCTTTAACTTATCCTAAACAATGGGCTACACTGTCCAAGTATTACCTACATAGTACTTGAAAACCCTCATTCTAATAGCAAACAGCTGTTTGATTGAACCACATTTATGCCCTTTGTTTAGTGTTCATGGACATTGGTGTGATTCCAGCTTTGGTCAGCTGTTCTTTTGGCTGGTCTACTGAGTGTCTGTGCTGCACATGAAGATCCTCACTGCTTGACTTCACTGTTGCTCATTTCCCTCCTTGAAAGGCTTAATTCTTTTTACCAGGGAGTAGAAATTACAAGACAACCACTGCTTCATGTTTAGATTGAAAATTTTGTACCCAAATTGTTCTTGGGGGCCACACATAAATTTATTCTTCGAAGAATTGCTTAAAATTTTTCACATGTACTCTGGGAATGCAGGGCTTTTCACACTGCACTCATTTTTCAGGTGTAGAATCTTGGAGTTGCTCTAAGAATGCTGAATTTAGATGCTGATGGTGTTTGCAAGAATAAATAAATTACAGATTGGCTCATACATGTGAAGAATTAATCAAGGTCATACCTGTTGTTTTTTTTTTTTTTTTCAATTTCTACGTGTGGCTGATCAGTTTTGGTATACCTTTAATGGTGTGCAAAGGTCATCCTTCAAAGTTATACAGATGCCCTCAATGGCAAAATTTAGTATCAAGTATTTTAAGTAATGTCAGTATATCTTACTATCTGGGATAAGTACCTGATTCATTCAAATCCCTCTGGAAAAGAGTTTTCTCAAACTGTGTTTCTTTATTTTCTGGAAGGAATATTGTTCCTTAACTATTTAACCTCATAGTGAAAAACCAAAAAAGGGAGATGAGAAATTGAAGATTGCTATTGTGACACTACTGAAGTTAAGCTGGAGCACATTTACAGGCTTCATGTTGTCTTCATATTATACAGAGACAGTAACAGAAGCAGAGAAACAAGAAGACAGGCATTGTTGCCTTCCTCATTTCCCTTTCTTGTGTTCATGAAAGACCATCTAAATTTCTGGTTAATAATATTTACACTTATATTGGCTGGATACAAAAATGTAAAGTAAGAAAAAGTTGCTGGTTTTCAATGAATACTGTTTGGAATATCTCCAATTTTGTACACCAGGACATGACAAGCTGAATTTTGAATGTGCTAGAAAGCTCTGTTATTCTTGCCAAATCCCTGATGTTTTTATCTGATGAAAGAAAAATACTAGCTAAAAGTTGTAGCTTATATAAAATCTGAAGCTTAATAAAGATTACAATCACCTACATAACTGTTTCCCACATAGCTGTAATACAGCAGCATCTTTTCCCCTCTTCTGACACATCTCTTAAGGAAGTTTTCTCTCACTAAAACCTACTGGGGAGTAAAAGGAAAAAAATTACATTCCATTAAGTGCATTACTCAGCTTCTATGAATGCAAAATTTTAAAGCCAACTGTCTTGTACACACACACAAAAAAAGAGTATTTTTCTTGCCTAAGTAAACATCACATATTTACTTAGGAAACAACTGCATATTAGTGTGGAAATATAATTTAAAACACATAGCAAATNTAAACACCATATATTTACTTAGGAAACAACTGCATATTAGTGTGGAAATATCATTTAAAACACATAGCAAATGACTGTATAATGAGCCTTGCAGCTTGTCACAAAGCACTCACTGCATGATCAACTCACCCAAGATGTAGAAAATTTCAAAGACAGGAAGCAACTTCTCCTCCCAGAGTCTCACTGCACTAATTAGCTTTGACTTGCTATTCCTTCTGTGTATGCAGAGAACTGCGACTTCATAGAGATCCTCAGCACTGCAAGATGAAATAATCTGTAAATTCTGTTCTTTTGTACAGAAGAAATGGGTTATGTATTCAATACAGGCAAATTGAAGTTGAAAGATCCATCCTATGGTAATCAAAATATGGGCTATCAGTGTCAATTTTATTAGAAGTATTAAACAAATATACAGAAGTGTTTAATGCAGTGGTACACCTACACAGCTGTTCACATAGGAATAAATGTGAAAAAACCCACACAGTCCTCAGTCTCTCCCTGTCATACATGTGTATGCAGTGTACTGTTAAATGAAGGACATATTGTGCATGCTTAATTAAAAACTAAGAAATAACTAAAGTATGGTATGGCTTTTCTAGCACCTTAGCAAGGCCTAGATATATTGATTGTAGAACATCAGGTAATGGTAGTGTGGGTTATTTTGCTGCAGCTATGAGACTTGTAGGGAGAGGAAATAATTTTCTAACATGCCAACTGTCATAGTTGAAGAATTCAGAAAATATCTCAGACACACAAAGCCATTGTTCTGAAATAAAAGCAACAGATTTCAAAGATCTGGGGGCTGGACTGGATGATCTTTAAAGATGCCTGCCAACACAAACTATTCCATGATTCTATTAGTCTGTAAGATAAAGGTGAATGGGGGATGATGACTCAGAGCTTAGCTGTGCATGTACCAAATTGATTACTTGGGTTAGTTATAGTTCTTTATAGTGCAGGTGATGGAACCCTGTGAAGAATGGGGCTCCTCACTGCAGGAGAGAGGAGGATACATGAGTTATGGAGAAATTTCAGGTTTGCTCCTTCCTGGCACAAAAAAATAGAGAGATTTGTACTCCATAACCTATACAGCATGGAGAGGTTAATAATGGACAAGAGACTTCATAAAATGTCAAAAATATATCTCTGAAAAGCCTCTTATTTCTGGGATTGTGCAGAGCTATAAATGAGTCCATAGTTACCAGGCTCATCCTCAAAAGTTTTCCCCTGAGGGTCCAGACTGAAGGATTAGGATGAAATTACCCTTTTGAGAAACCACTGACTGCCAAGTAGGTGTTTCTTCCCCTGTGGGCATTTGGTGTGAATTCTTCTTGAGTCACAATGGTTATTTACTTAACCTTCTTGCAGTCATGCACTGGAGGAAACATATCACATTCTTGGACACTCAGGTATAGGATCCAAGATTGTTCTGCTGTAGTTGGTATTTCCTCTGCAGTGGTGACGGGCAGGAGTTGCTGAGTTTCACATTGTTTGACTGGATGCAGCCTGGATGTGGCTGGCTTACTTTAGACTGTGAGTTTTCTTCTGCCACACACTTGGTGGGACTGAAGAATGGTTTGAAGGCAAGGATGGACAGCTCTGTCCATCTTTCCAAGTAAAAGCTCCTCCTCTGTGGAATGTTAGAACTTAATGATTTTCTGGATAGATTAGAAGGCAAGGTATGCAGCAGTCAAAAGTGCATCACCAGCTGGAACCCCTCAAACTGAGTGTCTCTTTGAAATAAAACTTATTACTTTAAAGTGCTGTTTCTGCCTGAGAATGAAAGTAAAACAAAGGAGTTTGCATAAAACCACCAGCTTCACTGCTGCTGTATTTTTGTCAGTGGTGAAACTTATGAGAACAGTATGTAACATGAAAAAAATTCACCTTCCCAATAAGAAATGAGATCATGCAGGAGAAAAGCCCATAATAAGTAACAAATGCTAAGGGCAAATATCTCTAATGCAACCAGCAAGAAGGTTTGTTTCAGTTTTCTTTATCCTGGAAAATTCATTCCAAGATCATAAAAGGAAATGCACCACGTTTTGCCTTTTTATTAAGTAAAGCATTAAAAAAGCATAATGTGATGGGCTTGCAGATGACAAAATTGCCTCTCTTAAAACATAAAAGCTCAAAATGTTGCGTACTAGAAAAAAACTGAAGAACAAACAAATAAAAAACCCACAGCATGCCTCTATATGCTGGAGCAGGACTCTGAGAATCTTAGTTTGAAAGTGGATCAACATTTGAAAGATCTAAGAAATTGTCTTAACAGATGGGATCTGGCTTGGAAAGGGGAATAGTATTATGAAAATATAAACGTTTCATATTTTATGCTGTGTTAGGAGTACATTCCATTTAAACAAAAATACAAATGGTCTTCAACAAATGTACAACAAACAGATCATGAAATCAAACTCAAATAATAGTTACAGTTTTTTAAAAAATCACTCTCTGGATTCATGAATTGCCTCTAGGAGGCTGTTTTATACATGAAGATGTTTCTCATCCTTAAAGGCCAGCTTAAAATGTTACCTTGGGAAAAGCTCCTAAATAAAGAAAAAGTACTAGAAATAAAAGGGTTCGTTTCTTTCTTCTCTGTTGACAAGGAGGATATGGTATAAAGAACATTGTCTAAGACCTAGAAAACTGAGTTTCTGAGAGTCTGACTGCTAAGATCCTTCAGTCCCCAAAGCCCGTGGGAAGATTGCTCAGCCATGAGCAGACTGTGTCACTGTTTTCATATCTTATCTGTGAGGAGCCAGCTCGACTCATGAGCATTTGCAAAAACTGGAATGTGCTACAGGGATGCCAGAGTGACTCTTGAGTCTGCAATAGCTCTGCCACTGGGTTTCCTGTCTGTGGTGTCAGGTAGTGGAGAGCTGGTGATATAAGGAATATATCATATGGATAATGTTGGTGCTATTAATTCTCTTTTTATTGTAACCTAACCCCCATATTATTAGCTGACACATCGTGAATTATTCCTAATCTGTTGATCTAACGTGATTTAAAGGGATGATAAAAATAGTGCCTTGCTTTACAGGCATTCATTTATGGAAATAAGCTTTATCTAGTGCACAAAAATTAGGGTGGGTAATTCCAGGGTTACATTTCATACATCCCAGTTCTTAGAATAGATGTCTTTTAAAAAACAATATTAAGATGCTGTGATTCTATAACATGTTGTATTTGATGGTTTTACTGAATCATTGCAGTAAATATTGATTTAGACAACTAAGTCTCCCAAGATAAAATTAGGCACTGAGGAAAAAACTCTGTCTACAAAAACAAAATCAGATGCATTTAAAAGTACAATAGTGTTTGTATTAAAGGTGTAGAATGGTAGTTTTCTGATGCTTTATTGAATATTTTTATTCTGTTTGGAGGCTGGACATTCAGAAGTTTTTGTAGGAAGCTTAGCACTGCAATGATGGCTGAGCTAAGTCCCTGGCTCTTCAGTTCAACTGCTTTGTTCTGTCAGATGTGACTTCCTGGGTACAATCTGGAGGACAAAGATTTGT